>VXBL01001078.1:43218-74651 GCA_013400195.1 Aramus guarauna
GGCCGGGGGTGTCGGTCTGTGGGGAGCGGGGGTGGTGGTTCCGTGTGTGCGGAGCAGCCCTGTGTGGCAGCCTGTCTCTGGGCGTGGGCAGGCCCCGTGTGCCGGTCTCGGGTGTGTGTGGGGCCCTGTGTGGTGGTGGCCTGCGCACGTGCTGTGCCTGTGGGGACCCGTGTGTGTGTGTGGGGTGTGTGTGTGTATGTGTGTGTGTGTGTGTGTGCGCACGGGGGGGTGCAGGGGGGNGTGTGTGTGTGCGCACGGAGGGGTTCAGCGTGGTGGCCCCCGTGCGTGGGTGCTGTGTCGGGCCCTGTGTGTTGGGTGTGTGTGTGTGTGTGCATTTCCCGCAGCGTTCTGCGGGTGGAGGGAGGGTTCTGCGTGGCAGCCTGTGCCTGGCTTTGTGGGGAATGGATGGGTACGGCAGCGGTGGCAGGCTGCGGGTAGTGGGGGGTACGTGTTTGCTGGGCAGCAAGGCTTGTGCTCCAGGAAGACTGCTGTGATATCACTCTGTCCCTGCTGTGCCCCTCTTTCTCCAGGAACCCTGTGAGACGCCATGGCGCAAGCACTCGCCTCCCCAGGGCTGTTCTCTGATGATGATGTCGCAGCCTCGCCTGTTCTTGAATCCACAGCGACAGGGTTTGGGGCCGATGTGCGCAAGGACCTGCTGTCGGAGTTCTCTGCCATCTCCCCAAATCTGGAGGGCTCCCAGCAGGTGAGGTTGGAGCTCTTCTGTCACAAACAGGGCAATGTTTTGACTTGTGGCTGCTGTCTCCCGGCACAAAGGTGTTGTGATGCAGGGCCAAGGCTCTTCAGAAGAGGCTAGAACACAATGTTGTACTGGGGGGAGCCGTTCCTGTTATGAGCACTGTACTGTGGAGGGCACAGTCAGTAAGCACCTCTTAGCATGATGCCTCTTAGTGCAGTGCTTGGTC
Organism: Aramus guarauna; assembly: GCA_013400195.1. Classification (NCBI taxonomy): domain Eukaryota; kingdom Metazoa; phylum Chordata; class Aves; order Gruiformes; family Aramidae; genus Aramus; species Aramus guarauna. The sequence goes on from VXBL01001078.1 coordinate 44,145, forward strand.
TGGGGGCTGGGTTTGGTGTCAGGTCTTCAGGTTGTTGGTCTGATTCACTAGATAAACAAAAGAAATGCTTGTGTGCCTGGAAAGCTGGCATTGCTGGGGATTTTGGGACCAGTGAAGTGTCCATTAGTTACTGAGGTAACCACAGTAACAGGTCAAGGTAGTAGCCACACTTGTGTTCCATGCTGTGATTTCGGTTAGTGTTCTGATGGATGGTTGTGTCCTGCCTCTCTGTTTAACCTGTGCTGATTTTTTGCAGGCTGTAGCTGAGGACAATAACGGAAAATTAAAGGTGTATCTGAGAGTTCGACCTCTGAAATCTACAGAAGTGGAAAAAGGGGAAGACCAGGTGAGACACTGAGTGAAGCAGTCTGAGTGACTGCTGAGAGATGCTATTATCTTTTGCTGTCTATGCCACGGCCTCTTGTAAGCCACTGTGATGATGGGGTTTTATGTGTTCTTTAGGGCTGTGTCTGCATTGAGAATTCAGAGACTCTTCTTCTAAAAGCCCCTAAGGATTCCTTCACCATGCGGAGCACTGAACGTGGAGTGGGACAAGCAGCACATAGATTCTCTTTCACCCAGGTAGGTAACTGGGACAAACAATCCATCTGGAAATGTTTCCAGCTTAAACCAGCCTTACAGCTTGAAAAGCTCACTTACTAATACACACTGATTCCAATGCACTGCGGGAACTATATAGTCTTGTACAATCCTCCCTCCTTAAGTTTGTTTCTGTTGCTGTTTACTTCACTTTCCTCTTTTTAAGTGGATCCTGCCAACTTTGTTGGCAGCAAATGCCAAACTTGTTTTGTTTGTGAGGCTCTAAATACACTAGAGGCTGCAGTGACATGAGATATTACTGGATTAAGCAAGTGAACAGCTTGTTTTTGTAGGGGGCTTGGACTGGAATTACTGGTGGGTCTGTTACTCGTGATGCGGGGCTAGCAGAGGGAACAAAGGACTATGTAATATTGCTTGAATAACCACTAGCAGGCAAAAGATAGGAAAGATCTACATGAGGCCATTTTTCATGTTGTGTTTGCAGATATTTGGACCGGATGTGGGGCAGAAATTGTTCTTTGATGAGACAATGANTCATTGGCGCAGAGGGCGGGCGGCGAGGTTTGAAACCCCAACAGTAGGAGCCGCGCGGGCGCGAGGTGGTGGTGCTGCAGCTGGAGCGGGGTCTGTGCCGGGGGTCTGTCAGCGTGAGGGNTGGTGGCCCCCGTGCGTGGGTGCTGTGTCGGGCCCTGTGTGTTGGGTGTGTGTGTGTGTGTGCATTTCCCGCAGCGTTCTGCGTGTGGAGGGAGGGTTCTGCGTGGCAGCCTGTGCCTGGCTTTGTGGGGAATGGATGGGTACGGCAGCGGTGGCAGGCTGCGTGTAGTGGGGTGTACGTGTTTGCTGGGCAGCAAGGCTTGTGCTCCAGGAAGACTGCTGTGATATCACTCTGTCCCTGCTGTGCCCCTCTTTCTCCAGGAACCCTGTGAGACACCATGGCGCAAGCACTCGCCTCCCCAGGGCTGTTCTCTGATGATGATGTCGCAGCCTCGCCTGTTCTTGAATCCACAGCGACAGGGTTTGGGGCCGATGTGCGCAAGGACCTGCTGTCGGAGTTCTCTGCCATCTCCCCAAATCTGGAGGGCTCCCAGCAGGTGAGGTTGGAGCTCTTCTGTCACAAACAGGGCAATGTTTTGACTTGTGGCTGCTGTCTCCCGGCACAAAGGTGTTGTGATGCAGGGCCAAGGCTCTTCAGAAGAGGCTAGAACACAATGTTGTACTGGGGGGAGCCGTTCCTGTTATGAGCACTGTACTGTGGAGGGCACAGTCAGTAAGCACCTCTTAGCATGATGCCTCTTAGTGCAGTGCTTGGTCTGGGGGCTGGGTTTGGTGTCAGGTCTTCAGGTTGTTGGTCTGATTCACTAGATAAACAAAAGAAATGCTTGTGTGCCTGGAAAGCTGGCATTGCTGGGGATTTTGGGACCAGTGAAGTGTCCATTAGTTACTGAGGTAACCACAGTAACAGGTCAAGGTAGTAGCCACACTTGTGTTCCATGCTGTGATTTCGGTTAGTGTTCTGATGGATGGTTGTGTCCTGCCTCTCTGTTTAACCTGTGCTGATTTTTTGCAGGCTGTAGCTGAGGACAATAACGGAAAATTAAAGGTGTATCTGAGAGTTCGACCTCTGAAATCTACAGAAGTGGAAAAAGGGGAAGACCAGGTGAGACACTGAGTGAAGCAGTCTGAGTGACTGCTGAGAGATGCTATTATCTTTTGCTGTCTATGCCACGGCCTCTTGTAAGCCACTGTGATGATGGGGTTTTATGTGTTCTTTAGGGCTGTGTCTGCATTGAGAATTCAGAGACTCTTCTTCTAAAAGCCCCTAAGGATTCCTTCACCATGCGGAGCACTGAACGTGGAGTGGGACAAGCAGCACATAGATTCTCTTTCACCCAGGTAGGTAACTGGGACAAACAATCCATCTGGAAATGTTTCCAGCTTAAACCAGCCTTACAGCTTGAAAAGCTCACTTACTAATACACACTGATTCCAATGCACTGCGGGAACTATATAGTCTTGTACAATCCTCCCTCCTTAAGTTTGTTTCTGTTGCTGTTTACTTCACTTTCCTCTTTTTAAGTGGATCCTGCCAACTTTGTTGGCAGCAAATGCCAAACTTGTTTTGTTTGTGAGGCTCTAAATACACTAGAGGCTGCAGTGACATGAGATATTACTGGATTAAGCAAGTGAACAGCTTGTTTTTGTAGGGGGCTTGGACTGGAATTACTGGTGGGTCTGTTACTCGTGATGCGGGGCTAGCAGAGGGAACAAAGGACTATGTAATATTGCTTGAATAACCACTAGCAGGCAAAAGATAGGAAAGATCTACATGAGGCCATTTTTCATGTTGTGTTTGCAGATATTTGGACCGGATGTGGGGCAGAAATTGTTCTTTGATGAGACAATGAAGCAGGTGGTGAAGGATGTACTGAATGGGCAGAACTGGCTGGTTTATACCTATGGCATCACCAATTCAGGGAAGACTCACACTATTCAGGGTAAGGAAAGCACTAGTGTTAGTAGCTTGTCAAGGGAGTTGTCTGCTCTATGTGTGAATCCTCAGCCTGCTGTTGCTGTTCTTGCTGCAGGCAGCAACAAAGATGGGGGCATTCTGCCCCGCTCCTTAGCGGTCATCTTCAACAGTGTGGGGGACCGGCTGTACCAAGCTGTGGATCTGAAGCCTTCCTTCTCCAACGAGGTGGTCTGGCTGGACAGCAGGCAGGTGCGACAGGAAGAGACCAAGAAGCAGACCATGCTGCGGGGCGGTCTGTGGGAGGTAAGCGTGCAGCTTCTAAGCTCAATATTCTAAGTTAGTAAGGAAAGGATGGGGGAGCATACACGCTCATGTTCTCTGTTTCCTTCCAGGAGGAGCTGTTAACGCCACTGAAGAGAAGTCACAGTGCCGAATCTCAGCTCCAGGCCACCACCAGTGGCAGTTTTGACAGTGGAGTTGCTGGCCTCTCTTCATCTAGCCAACTCACCAACCATTCAGACATCAGCCAGACAGAAGGTATGTCTGGAAGCGTATTGTGCACTACCTGCTGCTTGTTGTTGGAGGATGGGGGAAGAAAGGGTGACAGCTATTTGGATGCCGTGTTGTGGGTAAGGGAGCAAAGCTGCTGTAGTCTCACAATTCTCCCTTTGAAAGACAAAGATGTTGGGGCTGAAGAACTTTGTACGTATGTGTTGCCAATGTATAAAGAACGCACCACTGCATAATAACTCAAGCCTTGTGAAACGAAAATTTACTTGATACCCACTTTGTTCAAAGGATGTGATTATTGAGCAGCTGAATGCCACGTGATTGGGAGAGGTGGAAAGTAGGGTGCTAAAGTGACGTGTTGCAGTGAGCACTTGCACACAGACTTTCAAACCTAGGAACTACTAGCTGATTAGGTATCCAGAAGCATGGAGGGACTGAGGTAACAAGGACTAAAACTTCACTTTTACTAGGGAGAATTCATGTTTGAAATATCCTATGGCTTCTGCAGCCAAGATCAAGTATATAAGAAGCCATTACTCGGAAAGGAGGATACTGTTAAAGGGAATCTTAGGCTGTCTGACTGGGGACAGGCATTAGTGTAGGTCCAAATCTATCCAAATAGATTTCAGTCTCGGATAGCGCTCCTGCTGAAGATAGATATCTCAGTCTATAGCTAAACCAGTCAGGTTGGACTGGTGAAAAGCTGCAATCCTGACTCTTTACCTTTTTTTTCCCCCCTTATCTTTTCCCCAGAACTGGGCCCTCGCTGGGCTGACTTGGACCGCATTTCACTCCCCAACACAGGAGATGTGCAGTTCTCCATCTGGGTCTCCTTCTTTGAGATTTACAATGAGTTAATCTATGACTTGTTAGAACCAGCTTCACCTGGCCAGAAGCGCAAGAGGCAGACACTGCGGCTCTGTGAAGACCAGTCTGGCAACCCCTATGTGAAAGGTATTCATATTTCCCTGAAAGATATTTTTAGTGGCCTGCTGGGGAGACTTGAGAACTGAGTGAGTGGGTGGGTGGCTTGCAGTGACGTGCTGGGGAACATGATGTCCTCTAAGGCCTCTTGCAGGTCTCGGACATCTGGATTATGGGAACGTTGTTTGTTAATGTCAAGGAAATGCAATGGTGAAGTTGGGGCTGAGGTAATTAAATTTTCTGCCATCCTCCTAACTGCCTTGCTTAATGCGTGCCTGCTTTTCCAGATCTGAACTGGATTAATGTCCGGGATGCTGATGAGGCCTGGAAGCTCCTGAAACTGGGTCGGAAAAACCAGAGTTTTGCTAGCACCCACATGAACCAGAACTCCAGTCGCAGGTCTGAAGGGAGAGGGGTGTTGTTTAGGCAGACATACAATTCTGAGTGGCTTTTAAAGGTTGCATTTCCCTTTTAAAATATCTGCATGTTTCTTTACAGTCACAGTGTCTTCTCCATTCGGATTCTGCACTTGCAAAGAGGTAGCAGTGAAATTGTTCCAAAAATCAGCGAGTAAGTTTCATGCTCTCTAGGATTTGGGGGCATTCTCTGTGGAATCAACTTTCCTGTCTCTCTTGTTGTGGACCTGGGATGTGGGAAGTATCTTGAGGAAGGTCTTGTTGAAAGTACTTGGAAGGAGTAAATGTTCTTACTCTTAAGCCTTGGAACTGACCAATGGGTTTGTGAGGAGTACTGCAAAATACAACTTGTGGTAGTTCTCAGGCTTTTTGAATGAAAGTAAATGTGAGTAACCCTGCTCTTGCAGCAGGGCTGATCAGAGTGCTGCCAATGCCTGTTCTTGGGATGTAGTTATCTGGAAATGTGTCGTCTCGATACTCAGGAAGTGGCTGTCCTGAGGACTGGCAAAGGATCTTTGAACTTGACACCGCAAAGTGTTGGTGTTGTATTGTGTAACCCTTACACTTAGGGTAGGCCTTTCTGTCCAGCAACAGCCCATACACCTCAAAAGAGCTTTCTGTGCCCTTATGAGGAAGCTGGGAAAGTGATCGCAGGGTATCTGAATTGTCAACCTGGCTAGAACAGGACAAACCTAATAGGTCACGTGAATGTTGCCTGTGTTTACTTCAGGTTGTCCCTCTGTGACCTTGCGGGGTCAGAGCGCTGCAAAGACCAGAAAAGTGGGGACCGAATGAAAGAAGCAAACAACATCAATACCTCCCTTCACACGCTGGGTCGCTGCATTGCTGCCCTCCGCCAGAACCAGCAGTCCAAGTGAGTATCCAGAACTCCGCAGGGAGCATGTGGGCAGGCTGTTTTGCTTTCCCCATGGGCTCACTCTTGTCTCTCCCCATAGATTGAAGCAGACTGTAGTTCCCTTCCGGGACAGCAAGCTAACCCGCGTGTTCCAGGGTTTCTTCACTGGACATGGGCGCTCTTGTATGATTGTCAACATTAATCAGTGTGCATCCACATATGATGAAACTCTGTATGTAGCCAAGTTCTCGGCCATTGCCAGCCAGGTAAGCAGCACACACCATGGTTGGGATACGTTCTGCTTCTGTGGGAATGGGCCCCTTGCCATCATGAGGCAGGGGGAATTCCTGCAAGCCTTCCCTATACTTCTCCAGTGGATTATTACCTTTACGGTATTTCCAGGCTCTCGCAACTGAAAGGGTTGTCAGGTTGCGGAGAAGTGCTGTGTTTAAAGATTATGCAACTTCCAGGTTTTGTGGACTAGTAACGATGGCCTCTTCCCCTTCAGCTTGTTCAGGCACCTCCCACAAAGCTGGGACTCCCATCCATACAATCAATCATCAAAGAGCACAACAGGCGAACCAGCCAGGGCGCAGAGACAGCGGCAAAGGAAGAAGTAGAATCGGAAGATGACAGCGAGGATGAGGCAGATGTCTCCGTGTATGAGAAGGAGGTGGGTTTGATTTGTTTTACAGCCTTTATGGATAGAGGGGCAAGGTTTGGCCTCGGAGGTGGAGTGGGAGCTTGGCACTATACCAAGAGATGACAGAGAACCTCAGAAGGATATGGGACCCAGGAAATTGGGAATCCATGAGGAAAACATTCCACAGTTGGTCTAAATCTGAAGCATGTGCTTAATTTGGAAACACTTTGTCATCTGTGGAATAGGGACAGTAAGAGCTCACGTGCAGCTCTATAATCCCTACTCTGCAAGGGAAATCTAGAGATCAGAAAACATGCAAAAACAGATGGCTAAATTGAAGAAAAATAATTACACTTCCTAGATTCTCAAAGCAGGCAGCTGGAATAGCTGAAAGATCAAGATGGAAGTCAAATACCTACATGGACTTGAGTTGTAATGTGTCAAGGTAGCAAATGCAAGTGCAGTCCTGGGCAGTGCAGTGGAGGAAGCTGCTCTGGAGACAGCTCCATCTGGAGTGCAGAGTTGTTTAAGCCATCTCATGGGAAAGGAATTAAGAGCAAACCTGGCAACTTCATTTTCCAAGTGACTACAAGAATCTTAAACCTGGATCACCCCAGCCTACAGATAGGGGATCACCTAGTTTATTCTAGGTCTCAATTGTTGTGCAGTGTGCACCACGGAGTATGTGTCCTTTTTGCAGGACTTGTTGCGTGTAGTGGAAGCTGCACGAGAACTGCTGGTGCAAGAGCGGCAGGAGAAGCTGCAACTAGAAATGCGTCTCCGTGAGGAGATCTGCAATGAGATGCTGGAGCACATGCAGCAGAAGGAGCAATGGTGCAGGTACAGCTTATGCTGATCTCCCTCCCTTTGTTCAGGGTGAGCTACAGTACCAGGAACTGCCAGATCCTGACATGTAGTTGTTTGTTCTCTTTGTAGCCAACATCTGGATGCTCAGAAGGAGCTGCTGGAGGAACTGTATGAGGATAAACTGAATAACCTGAAGGAGTCACTGACTGACTATTACCAGGAAGAGATCCAGGTTTGTTCAGGGCAATGAAATGACATCAGGAAAGCGGCAGTGGGTTAGGAGGGGACTCAGGATACTTGAATCCAGGAAGGTGATTTATGCAAACGGAAAGATTTTACTTTTTGTGGTATTTTTCTGTTGTGAATCAAACTATCAAATATCAATTTTAGCTTCTTTTCTACTGCTTTTAGGTAGTTCACTAGGCTTTCTAATTTTCAGCCCTTAATCTGGAAGCTAATGTGCAACCATTCTGACTCCTCTATTTGTTCAACATGATTCTCCCTCCCCTTACCCTTTTTGCTAGTGGCTTGCTTTGCACTCTTCAGAGTAACATAAGTTCTGTGACTCTCTCTTACTCTTGCTATGATGTTGAGTATGGGCCTGTCTGTATTTTTCATGCTATGGCATTGAGTGGCCTGTGGGACTTGGTGCAGACATCTCTGAAGATGCCAACTCAAAAAATCCCTTGCCTGTAGAGGCTGTAAAAAAGTGGTTTAGGTTCCTAGGAAATAGGTTCACTTTTTTCACTTAAAGGACATTAAAGGCTGGGTCCAACATGTGAACCTTGTGATTAAGAGAGTCTCCCAGAAGACAGACATTGAAAGTTTCAGAAAAGCTGTGTTAAGAAAATCTTGTTGAACATTTGAACAAACTTGCTTTCTAAGGAGCGTGATGAGAAGATTGAGGAGCTCCAAGCTGCTCTGCAAGAGGCAAAACAAAAATTGGAGAGCCTGGATACTAAGCAAAAGGACTCAGGGCAAGGGTTGCGTCGATCAAAGCGAGTGACTACCTCATGCGCTCTGCAACAGGAACTGGCAGATACTAAAGCTGAACTGGAGCAATGTCAAACAGAGTTAAATATCGCAACAGCAGGTAAGGCACTGATGCCGCACTGGTTCTGAACTATGCCCGAGCAATCCTTGCAGAGGTTTACAGGTATTTTTTTCGGTAGAGTATGTTGGATTTGGACATCCTGAAACCACTATTCTGAGTTGTAGATGATAGAAATAATATGCTGGATAGACACAGTTTCACTTCAGTTTCACATGAGAATGGACTTCAGGGCAGGATCATCTCCCCATTCAAGCTCTAAAGTCCCTTTGCGTAACTGAAAGGGAGGAGCCTGGAATGTTTGTGCATGTCTGTGCAAACTCAAAGCTTTTCTCAGCTTGCCTGTGGCCACTTGTCACAAGCGAAGTCCTGACTTCAGAAAACCCAAAAGCTTATGAACGTACTCACTGCTTCTTCTCCGTTCCTAGAGTTACGCAAGTACCAGAAATTACTGGAGCCACCTCCCTCTGCCAAACACATTACTGTGGATGTAGACAGGAAGCTGGAGGACGGACAGAAGGTAACTCCATCTCCATTACAGAAAGAAACACTTGCAGGGCAAGGTGGTTGCCAGTTTAAACTACTTAGAGCTGGTTTCCAGGTTTTTAAACAAATGGTTGAAGTTGAAATGGGTCTGTTGAAAGCAAACCCTTACTAGACACGTGGAAGGTGTTGGTATCTGTGATCTGTACTTTAGTCAGAGGGGATCCTCCTCAGTACTGCATGTCTGAATTACTCTGGAGTGGCTTTGTTGGCAGAGCGATGTCAAAACTAGCTGTTTTAAATCTTTCTCCTGCAGAATGTCAGATTGCTGCGTTCAGAATTACAAAAACTTGGGGAGTCTCTTCAGTCTGCAGAGAGGGCGTGCTGCCACAGTACAAGCGCAGGGAAACTTCGAGAAGCCCTCTGTACATGTGACGACATTCTGGCTAGACAGGTAATATGTCTGTTTTGTTGTGGGTTGCACAGGGGGACTTAGTCTATGCACTCTGCTGTAATCAGCAGAATAACCTAGGTTCTTGCAGCTGCAAATAATGACTTATCTAGATGTGCACTGTTTATTACATTAAGGGAGCTATATTGCCAATATTTTTCAATGGCTGAGTCAGACTGCATGTTGAACTCTCCAAAGGAGACCCAAATTGTTCTGTTCTGTTAACTGACAGCCTGCAGTTGAAGTAGGAGAATTCACAGTTCTCATTCCCTTATCGACTTCACTCTATCACAGCTGCTATGGCAGCATGTTTGCAGCAGGATGGATTCACATTTTTCCCAGCCTTACTGTTCCTATTTTGTTATTGAACCACTACACTGTTGACAGTAGAAACTTTTATGCAAGGCCTTATTTAGCACACCAGTTAGTGAATTTTGGCAAAGGCAATTTATCCTCTTCAGTTCATAGTAACCAGGGAGATAGGCAACTTGTCATATTTTAACATATATTGCCTTCCCCTTCTCAGGACCAAACACTGGCAGAACTGCAGAACAACATGATGCTGGTAAAACTAGACCTGCGGAAGAAAGCAGCTTGTATTGCTGAACAGTACCACACTGTGCAGAAGCTCCAGGCTCCTCCAACATCTACCTTAAAGAAACGGTTCTGTGCTAACAGGGAAAACCTACAACCTAATCAACCTCCTGGTAAAAAGCCCTTCCTGCACAACCTGCTGTCGCGTTCAGCTACCCGTCCTGTTGCTGGCAGAGGGTGGCAACTTCGTTCAGTTGCTCTATGACTTTTCACAAAGCAATTCCTGCTCCACTATTACTGGAACAGGTGGCAAATCCAATATAATAGCATCTGTTTTTCTTTGTGCGCTTGTTTATTGTTATTGTAGCTGCTTGAGAGCTTATGTAAACATTTTTGGATATGTATGGTTAAACTTTTAATTGATACCAAAGTGGACAAAATGACCTTTTGTAATTTAAACACTACAACAAGGAAAGTCTTTAAATAGAAAATAATGTGGATGATCAAAGTTGTTTAACAAAAGGACAAGTTAAAAGTGAGTTATCTTCAACTATGTTGGCAGATGATTCAAAAATAAGTTCACAAGATCCTCCTTGAAAGATATTTTCCCTTCCTTGAATTATAATCCTTTATTAAAGTATACACGTTCTAGTTCAGGACTGTTCTCTTGGATCTTGGCTTGCAATTCTGGCTCCAAGCGTGTTACAGACATAGAACTAAGCAAAAGAAACAGTAAAATAGTTACATATAACAAGCACTTGAATGTAAAATAAGATAGATGATACATCTGGTTAAACTTCCTGGATTGTGAAAAGAGTTTTCAGATGTTTTTTAACTTCTTATGAAGGAATCATGCTCACAGGTCAGGGGCAAATGTATCCCTGCTTAAAAGGCAGTAAGTTTAGAGAGTCAAGAAAGGACTGTTGCTACTACCACGAGGGTAGGAATCTAATTAGTTGCTTGAGGTTGTTGCTAGCAATAGAAACTTACCTTCCTAAAGGTGTTTTTATTAAATATAATGTATTTCCCTATTTAACTTACTACCTGATTTTATTCAACTGAATAAAAGGTTTATTTTTGTAAGAGTCATCTCACAGTAAAGTGAATTAAGCTGCCAGGTCATTTAAACAACTGCAACACCTTAAATACAGTTTAAGGTCTAATCTTCCTGTGAAATGGAGAGCTCTGGCTAAAATCAAGACCTGTACCACACTTGTACTGCTAGTTTGCCAGGTCACCTCCAGGTAGCCTAGTGACCCCTAATCACCACAATTCTCTATTCTATGCCAGGCAGGGAAACAGATAGTGTCAGGCTGCTTTGTTGTACTCAAACAATTGCAACAGATGAGAATTAGATATTGTTTTCTGGAAGTCAAAAGCTACTTTAGTTGTTCAATGTTTTAACTGATTCAGCTCCAGCTTGCATTGTTTAAGCTACATTTGGCAGCTTGTCAAGTTTTGACAACCACTAATAAGATGAGAGGGTGACAGCTTTGTTGAATTTAAGACCCTGTTCATGCTACATACTGCAAATAGAGCTAACTTTGTAGGTAACCCATCCAGGTTTCATTATGATTTCAGCTATAATGAATATTGTTTCTAAGAGTTTTCAGTACTGAGCTATTTGTGTATTGATGAAAATTTTTTTTTCTGGAGGAAGTATTAATCAAATTACAAATAAGCATGTATAGTCAAGTGCTGTTCTATATAACTAGAGGAGTTTCCAGTTGAAAATAAAATGGGCTCTGACTGTCACATACACAAAATATACTGTTTGGACAACATTAGCCTTTTATGAATCACACCAGTGATTCCTAAGTCTGTACACTATCAAGCTCAAACTTCTCAGTTTGAAATCGCATGGTTAAACTACTCACCCAAACTTCTCGTTCACTGTCCCTATGGAGTTGCATCTCAAGCTGCTACAAGTTTGTGAACAGATGAGCCTAATTCAACTATTGTATATTACTGATGAGTTACATAGTTATTACTTTTATGAATATTCTCATGTTTATCACACTTGTTATATGGGAATTAAGACTGTATGCCCTGGGAGGCAACAACTCCTTGTTTATGTCTTTTTTTGCAGTACCTTGCATGCATTGGGGAGTGTAACATTAAAGAAAGAAAAATGTAACAGTAATACGTACCTTTTTTGAGGAAACAGTGCACAACACAGGGGTGTGGCAAACACAAGACTAGAGGAGACAAAAATGGGTTCACAATATTTACAGTGCTAAAAGAGAATTCAAAACCCTTAGGCATGATAGTCCTGGCAGAAAACTTTTTTTCTATACAGTGAGGTAAAGTTCCATGAAGTGCTATGTAACCTTTATTTTTCACTGCGTTATACCTTATGAATTCATTTACCTACTATGTAGTACTAAATGCATCAGTATCGTGCTTACAAATGTGTATAAAACTATTTTATGTCCTTTTAGTATTTTGCATTGGTGTGCATGACAACATAAAAAGTTAAACAGCAACAAATGAAACTCTCCATTAACCAAATGTTTCAAGAATTCATCAACCTACAGGATTAGATTCTAATTATTGTTTATGGAAGTAGCAGCCAAAGTATCTTTTCTAATCAAGCTGCTGCATACTTTTTTTTTGCCACTCCCTTTCTTTCTCCCTCTGCTTCTCTTGGCAGCTTCTTCATTACTAACAGTTTTTTTTAAATGGTATTATCGGTTACAGATATGGAAGTGAAGTAACTGCTGTAGCCTCAATAACTCTCTCAACTTCTCTTTCTTTAAACAAAGTGCACATGTTGCTACTTCCTCCAAAAAACCTACAAGTATCTCTTAAAATAGCAGACAAAACCCAAAGAAATCACTTACCAGAATCCGACTAATCCAACTTGAATGGGAGCACTCATCCAAGGAAATCTCTGTTAAAAATAAACCGCACAGAGTGAGTATGGTACCTTTTCTTCCCCCTCTTCCCACCTTCCTGGAATTCTTACATTGTAAGAGACAGATTGTACCTAAAAGACTCTTCGACACAATGAAGGCAAAACAATTACCAGCATACCTTAAAGCTGAGCTCCAATTTGAGAGCCCAATCCCTTTGAAAAGTAATAAGAAAATTCCTGGTGATACCAATGTACACCGTTATCCTGAGTAAGTGTCCCTTAGAAGTTAAACTAGGTGGCTGAGCGTTTTACAGGCTGATCCTGAGTCACACAAGCCCACAGCAGTTAGCAACACGGCTGAAGTTTGGAGCGGTGCTACAGGTGCAAGGTGCTGTGGCACAGGCATCCCTAAGAAGAGGCAGGACTGGTTACAGCTCCTCTCTGGTGACATCAAATGTCACTTACAACTGGAAATTTACTTTGTGAGCAATTGCAGCCACCAACCATAAATAAGGGAGGTGTCAAAGAAAGTCTGCCCCTCTGAGCCCTTTCTCATGATTTTCTTTGATGTAGAGGAGCTTGCCCCTGTAGCACAGTCTGGTACACTCCAGTTCTGCAAAAATTCACCTTTTATTAAAGGAAAAAAGGTAGAAGAATTGGGGAAACAAGGCTGAGAAAGCAACACATAACCCATGGATGCATTTTTAGCATATTCCTCATTAATGTAACTTCTGCAGAACTTCAACATATGCCAAGAAATATGACAGTTTTCTTGCAGGCCTTTAAATGATTTAGGAACCCATTCCCCCCATGTTAGAATTTTAGTTGAAATTAATTACTAATTAAATAAGACCAGACCTGTTTAAATGGCACTGCTACAATGCCCTTATGTTGCTACAATAAAATCAGTGTCTCTAGTAAGTTGATTTTAAAACTAAACAGCTAATGAGTTAAAAATCACATGTTACAGTGGATGACGTTTTCAACAAAGATGATGTTTTTTTTCTGCACAAAGCGTTTCTCAAGATGTAGAAGTTAGAGGGGAAACAAAAGATGGGCACTATTTGAGAACAGAAATAGAAAAAAGAAATTTAGAAAGCTCGGTAGGACAAAGCTTGGTGCTAAGGAAGGTCACAGCAGTGAGAGGCGTGGAAAACAAGCCTGTGTGGATTAAACTGTCTCCAGAGCCTGCGGGAGAAGAAATGATGTAGAACATTGCTTCTTTTTTTTCCTTCTTTTTTTTTTTTTTTCCTGGAGACAACATGCAATGCAGAAATGAGTGCAGGAAGAACTGTGCAATTCAGCAATAACCTGCAACAATAGATAACAAACGGAAAAAAGATAGCAATAACAAGAAGGATAGAGAGTGAATGCAGCAGCGCTCCGCTGTTCTGGCACTCTGCTAAACACACCTTCATTTGACTCTCATTTGAGTTAATTTAACTCAAAACGCTTCACATTTTATACATCGGGAGAGTTCATGACAAGAGATGGTGTGACTGACAGCAGAAGGGATGTAGGACTGTGGCATTGGTAAATATTACCTGGATTTAGGAACACAAGCCAAACTCTACTGCAAATGACTTCAGCCTCTGGGGAGAATTAAGGGAGAGGGATGCTACGCATTGCAGTGTGAGTCCCACAATACATAACAGAAAAGCCACAAATATGATTTCATAACTGAAAAGACTGTTGGAGGGTGTAATGAAAGTAATAGCTCAAAAAGTTTCATGCCTTTATCAGAGTTGGTCTTTAATCTGAGATGGAAAGGTGTCTGCTAGTACAGACAATATAAACAACATCTATTTCATGCTGTGGAACATTTTTTGCCAAGGTACTTGATCTGAGTTACAGCCTTTATTTTTTCAAGGATGTTACCAGGCTACACTAATCAACAAAGATGGTGAGGTGAAACTCTTGACACTGGGAGGTCAATATTAAGAATTGGAGTTGCCCAGGTAACAACGTAAAACAATAAAGCAAAACCCAAATGCAGGCTGTACATCCCTACAAAGAGATACAATAGAGAAATACAAGACAGCAGAAGAATTTACTGTGTTAGATACTGTCATTTAACCCTGGAAGAAGGCAGTTCCCGATGAATTAGGATTTAACTTCCAGCTGTCTTTATGGCATCTTTACTGGTTAGTGCAAACAGAGAAAATGCAGAAATGATAATTAAGCAAACAAAAGCCATAAAGAGAATCAGCTTTTTTCTAACTGCTTCCTTTCATTGTTGCATCTCAAAATCTGTTGGCTTTCCCAGGCTAGCTATGCCTTTAAAAAAAAAAAAAAAAAAAGAATGAAATGACAGTTAAATTAAGGATGCATGGAGGACTCTAAGGCATAAGACATTCAAGAACAATGCTTAAAAAAAAAAAAAAGGCTCTCTGTTCTAGTTTTGTAACAGTTTGAATATATATCTTAGTTGCAGACTAAGAGACCACAAGGGGCTTGTTTTAAGGATATATGAGGAAATTTCTGGAATCAACTTGGATGTTAATAAAGTATGCAGAACAGGAGAGAAACAGTAGCTGAAGCTGTAAGAGTAATAATATAAATAACTTCAGTGTCAACTGGAATTTTCAGAAGTTTCTATGGAAAAAACCCCGATTTCTTTCCTTAGGAGAAAGGTTACCTGTAACTAAAATAAATCTATATATGCTGTGCCTCAGAGGGAGGTTGTTTATGGATCCTCCTGCTGCAGCAGATAAAATAACTTGGTTCTGCACAGAGCTAGTCAAGTGTATGTCAGTAGGGAGAATGAACACAGATATTATACAGCCTAATCAAGAACTACTGCACTGCATAATTGCACAAAAGGCAGCCAAAGCCACTGCTGAAACCTGTAGCAAAAGCACATATATATATATATATATAAAAAAATATTTTTTTCAAGTCAAGAAATAACTAGATTCTTTTCAAAGCAGTATGTGCTAGTGTTCTAAAAACATTATTGAGCCATTTTCTAGCAATAACTTTTGGGAATATTGTTAATTCATACTAATGTTACCATCAAAATGTCCTCATGCAAAACAATGTCAGAATACGGGCGATGAATAGTGCTACCTAACCTACATCTTATTTCAAATATCAGAGGATGATAGCCTGCTATCACTGAGACCAGCATTCCAGAAGCATTTCTTTTTCTCTGTCTTACTGCGGAACATCACTCTGTTTTCTTCACTATTTCACAACCATTTGCCTATTTTCTGGCCTTGTGTGTTGCTTAGTAGGCTTTGGCAAGCATACAAGAATTATTTTCAAGAGTGATGGCGTAGAAAGCAAAGGCTAAGGATAATGAGTTAGTAAAGCATTGTGTGGATGGTGTTGGAGTACTGCAAATGGGATGGTGCTTCTGAAACCTCAAGAGAACATGCAGAAGCTGCTTGTTAAAAATGCAGCTCATTCCTTAATGGTTTTAATACTAATCTCTACGATGTGTTACCGCTGACTACCTGTAGAGCAGTGTTTCACCTGAACTCACAGTCTTTGAGGCTGAGGGGGAGGAACAGGTGAGCATAAACGGTCATGATGGTACCAAAGACCACTGAGTAGTCACTGAAGAAATCGCTCATTTTTGCTGATCTGAAAAATTCACAACACTCTTATATTGATTATACCACACAAAAACAATAGATATTTGCCTCCAAACCCTGAGAATTGTTGCAACTTCTTCCCAAATGTCATGTATTTGTCAGTTGAGTTGATAGCATTTGATAGCATTTGTGACATTTCTCCCATGTCAAATACATATAAAATAATCTTTGCTCTAAATTTATTAATTGGGTTGTGGGTTTTTTTTGGTTGGTTTTTTTTTTTAACAACAAGGGTTAGTGTTCCAGGTAATACATTCTCAAGAACGTAACAGTATCACAAGCTGCTTAAAGCTACTCTGCAAACAGGGTATGAGTCACAAGAAATCAGCAATTAATTAGCCAAATCGGTATAGGGCTCTTTATGGTGCAGACGAATAGTGCATTTGGATGCACTGCGGTCTCACTTCTTTCAGGAGATACAAGCAGCACACACTGCCTTTCAGTCTAAAACTTACACACCACACCTTCTGTTTTTACATTCTGAGCAATACTGTTTTCTGTTAACATGGGTGGGGGGGAAAGCAGAAAAGCACTTCAGGGAAAAAGAGTTTTTAAAATTGGAAGAACTTGGGACCACTTCTGAATGCCTCATTTATACATACAGAAGAACTTTCAAGTGGTAATCAAACTGGGTAATCTAACTCTGCACAAGAAAAATGAAGGGCAGAAATATTAAGAAATGCAATTTAAATATTTTAGAAAGCTCTATTTTAGACAAACAAAACCCAGGTGACTTCCCCTGCTCGTCCTCCCAGTCCCTACCTAAACCACTTTTCCAAGGGAGGGTCTGGAAACTCAGAACATACTTTCTTTTCCCAACTTTTTCTAACAGGAAGGAGACTACTGTTGCCAGCTTCTTGGGTGGGTTTCACAGGCAGAGACTTTGCCTGCATCCATCCAAGTAAATGGGTGATTATCAGCTGGTGAAGATGAAACTCCCTTGACTTTTAAAAAATTAGGAGAGTTTCTCAACTGAATATTGTTTTTCTTTCATTAGACAACCCTGTAATTAATTTCATTACTGTTCTTTACCCTCTCATGCACACACAGTGCATAACATTGATTTAGTTTATATATTTACCAGGTGTTTGACTTCACACTACATTAGCACAAACAGAATATAGGAAATAAGTAATCTTTGATGAAGCACATCCTTTCTATGCCTACTTGCTCATCCACTAAATTTTAAATGGTCATTTCCAAAAGAGATTTTTATCACCACTGTTGTTTCTAAAGTCAAATTGTTACTACAGCAGCTAAGCAAAGCCTCCTTTGTGATATCCTGAGAAAAAAAAATTATAAAATTTTAAAATATTTTTCTGATAAACTGTGTTCCAAGTCTTGGCACAAGGAAGGTTTATTTAATAGGAGGAACTCCGCATTTTAAGAACAATTATAAAAATAACAAAAAAGTTCATGTTGTCTTAATTGTATTTTACACAGTGATAAAAAGAACTAAGCTATCTCTAAGAAAGGCATAAAGAAAGCGACAGCTCTATAGCAAGCTCTACAGTGATGTCCTCCCAGAGTGGAGGCACATTTAGGAGGCAAATCTGAAGACTCAGAAAGTATTTTAAATTCATTAAAATATTAACTTAGGATACAAAATACATGTACGTAGATTATCTAAGACTAACCTTTAAAAAGGCTTTCTTTTCCAATGTATTCATGATGAAGGGAGGAATCGCTGCAAATGAGAAAAGAAAAGCATTAACCTTGGAGAAAAAGGCACTTTGTTTTAATTTTCTGTTAAGATGAACTAATACCATAATACAATTTTCACAGCCTTTTGTCTAACTGAGCTTTCATTTCATATTGCCAATTGAAGATACTGGATTGGTATTTACAGAGGTAAATTCTCCCAATAAGCAAAATTTCTAATTTCACACATAAGTAAACCTCGGCTCAGTAACTTGGCACTGGTCAGAGCACCTACTCTTCACTAAACTAGTTCCACTCATGCAGAATTTGCCACCATTCCTTTGCTATCTGGACCTTCTCTGCAAAAGCACCTCAGGAGCTTTTCTGCTGCACTTTAGCGTAACACACTGTGGATGTTTTCACAGTAAGAAATGTGCATTTGTAAATACTGCCTGCATAATTGTAAGATAATTTGTCCTCTGAGAAAATCACTTATATAGAATTTAAGCTCGCTCTCACATTAGGAACTGATAATCAGGAGTTGCACATGACTGCAGTTATTCTTACCCATGCCAGGAGCAGCCATAAGAATCCGCGATATAACCACCTGGGTAATCGCCTGCTGAGCTGCTTTTGTTGATTCACCCAGCCTGTTTCCATTCTCATCCGTGATGGGGATTCCAAACTTGAGTTCCCTGTTGAATAAGGGGTAAACATAAAACAGTGACTGACATCCATTTATTCACCTTTTTTTGTCACCTTATCTTTGTCCTCTTAAAATTGTCAATTATAAGAATTATGGGTTTTATTTTCTTTCCCAAGTTATTTCAAATGGCAGAGAAAGATCTGGGGAAAAATATGCTGAAAAGCAAGCAACGGAATATTTGTAACGGCAATCTGCCACTTGAGCCTGGTGACATGCATTCCAAGGGGGAAAAAAGGAGATGCGTTATTTTTGTAGTCCCCAGAAAGGAGAGATTCCTTCAAAAAGCAATTCAGAAAAGCAGAATTTTCTGGAAGCAGTTTGTCCTTTCCGACTTCTCAACACAGGGAATACAGGAAGATTTGTTCCACTGAACTAAAACAGAAGTCTTTGTGGAAGTTCCCCTCTGGCATTCTAGTCTGAGTTTTCACTTCAACCACTAAGAACATATTTGAAAGTATAAAATGATGCACAAAACAAACTACATTTCTGTAACTGTTTATTCTCCATTAGATCTTTTGCTCAAGGGCAGGGTTAGGTGTTAAACTCACATACTGGGGAGAACTTCTAGGGAAGTGAGAAGCAGACAGAAGGGCAGATATACTGAGGACTGCCTTAATTCTTCTCCTCATCTTTTATAAGAGATAAAATACTATCAAGGATTGAATTTCATTGTAAATACAAACTTTAAATATTCCCTTTCATGCCCATAACCTTGTGTTTGTAAGAGGATGCTTTTCATCTGGTTTTCCCCACTTCTATTCTTAGTCCTAGTCAAATCAGAATACATATGAAATTTTGTTTCTGCAAAAGTGCATATTTTTGTAATCTCAGATGCTTAATCAGAACTGCAGAGCCTGACTTCTATGACTAACTTCTGCATGTGGGATTTGAAGCACCATTTTTGAAATGCCTGTATTTTGCCAAAGTGGAGTTTGTATTTAAAGAGTCCACGTGATCAAGTTGTGAAGGACTGGTACTTGGTTTCTGAGATCTAAGACTGAAGAACTCCATGGATATTTATCTGAAGCAAATAAGGATGTTCTATTTTATACCTGTCACCACCAATCAAAACAAGATCATGCATGAAGTTTTTGCAAGGTTCTGAAACAAGCTAAAGATACAGAACACGCTTTATTTAGTAACTTGCTGATCTAAAAACTCAGTAACATCCTTTATTCTAGAATGAGTGATCTTTGTTCTTTTTCCTACCTTTGTCTCATTAGTGGAATGTTAATGCAGTTAGCAGCAGCAACAGCAGCAAAAGGAACAAACCGTCCTATAAGAGGTGAGACGTGCTGTAAAAAACACAGTAAAAAAAGACAGAAAAAAATAAAAGAAAAAATATAATTACATAATTATTTCCCAAAGGTCATATTAAAATGCTTCATATGCTAATGATAGACCAGACTTATTTCCTTTCAATTAAAATTCAGTGAAAACTCACTGGTGGAGCAGAGGTAAAACAACAAACAAACAAGACATAAGTCATAAATACTTCTTGCAGAGTGAGCAGTGGCAGGACACTGGAAAAAACAATCTTAATTTAGTAGCATCACTGCAGAGAAGCGTCAGCCCCTGAGCATGTCTGTCAGCCCAAAGGCAACAGACCTTAACTTCACTGTCTCTGCTGGCAAGGTCACAGCCAGCGACATCCATACCAGCTGCTCTGCATCTAAGGGCACCGACCACGGAGGCCATTCATCTAGTCTAGCTCTTGTCTAATCCAAATTACTCTCCTTAGAATAGTCTCTCAAATAGCTTGTCAATGCTGTTCCACTGCCAGTACATTAAAACCTAAGCAGAGAGGTACAAAATAGATTTTTGCTGGGGTTTTTTGTGCATAAAGGACCTTTTTTTCCTGATTGTGTTGTGCATTTGTTTAAAGAATTTGAGTTTTCTGCATTTAAGAGTGGCACCTCCTTACAAGTTCTTCAGCCCGTCTAGAGTAGGCATTCACGTTTGTAGAAGTGATACTGCACCTCAAAACCACACCTATATGGTTTATGGGATAACAAGTCCACATTGTTGTAATTACACATCCACTCCAATTAACTTTCAAATGCTATTAATACTTTGACATGTAAAAAAGAAACCGCAAAAAAGGCGCCTTACTAGATACAGTTTGTATTAACAAAACAGAAGGCTGTTTGATACACATATAAGGAGGACAGGCTGTTTGAAATACATATAAAACCATCTGCATGGGGTAAAAATAAGGTTGGGATCTAAAGAAGGGAGCTGCCAATGGCTGTTACAGCTCCACCATGGGAACTGTGCATAACATGACACAGACCCACAGGAGGAGAAATGAGCCGTTAGCATCTCATCAAACATCAAAGTCTAGTTAAGAATGAAAAAAAATATCAGCAATACCTTTGTTAGTGCATTAAGTCCTAAAGCTGTTGCGACAGCACCCGTGGTAGCAGAAACATAGGCTGTTCCCAGCTGGCTAAAACAAAAATACAACCATTTGCACATGCACAACTACTTTTATGTCATTTTTAAAGATAATTACATTTTACACATGTAGTTACACCCCAAAAGTTAAGAAGTAAATCTTTCTGTGACACTGTAGTAAGATGTGGATGGAAGATTCAAATGGGGCACTAAATTAAGTGCTTTTCTTTCTCTAGCAGTAAAAATCACATGGAAGCAACATTTTAACATTGAGTCAGGTTGTTCTGGTTCTGTGTTGCTATCTGTTCAGCATTTTCTCATGTGTCTGGATGAACACCTTGAAGGATTTAGTCCTGTATTTAAATTCCTAATTGTTTAAACTAATAAAATCAGTTTGGGTTTCTAAGGCCACGTCTACAACAGTAATTAAAATCAACTGTACTGAAGCCATGCAGATCAGCTATACTGCAAACACCCAAATCCAAGCCAAACTGCCCTAAATCATGCTTTGCGTACTTCCCAGCTAGGAGGTGTCTGTATATCCTCAAATCCACTGCTTTCTCCCAAACATCTACAAGGAAGCCAGCCTCAAAACCAGGAAGTCAAGCACTGCAACTCCAGTCTCCTATTCAGGATTTCTAGCTTTCTGCATCTACTTAATCTCCCTCTTTGCCTTCAAGCAGAGACAAGTACTGTGCAGACCAGTTCCTTGAAGGCTCCTCTTTTTGTAAACAAGCACACAGTGCGGAGTGTGCTGTACTGCAGGGAACAGAGAAGAAGGGGACACAGAAAGACATCTGACATCCACACAAAATACCAGCTTAGAAATATCCTGGTATAACACCAAACCGATGAGGCACTTTCAAATGGTTGACTGAGCAACGCAACACAGACTCCTATTAAATCCTATGCTGTTGAGCGCTTAAGATCCAGGTGCTTAGACTTATCTTTAATGGCAGAAATGGAGTTGTCATCTGCATCAGACTTCTCGTCTGTGCATATCAAATTAATAATAAGCCTAGATGAAAAAAACCTTACCTCTCTATCACCTCAAACTTTAAAGCCCAACCGTGTTTCAGTACATCAGAGAGCAATTTATAAACAAATCAGAAGTATCTGGCTCAGTGTCTGACCTGACAGTAATTGGGGCATCACCGCTCCTGTTCGTGTAATTTACTATAGCATTGAAGGACTGGTTAATCCACTGCCAGAAAACCACCGCTGGTGTCGTTCTTGAAAAGACAAACAACTATTATTACTAAAAATACAGTTGAATCAAAAGCACAGAAAAATGATGGCAAAGCAAGAAAAGACAGTGCAAGCAGTAATCACACAGAGGTTCTTGTTTATCTGAATGAAACGGTACAGTCAATGAGATACTGTCTTATTAATGAAAGTACAAGCTACTTCTAAGAATAGAATTTAAAAGCATTGTAATTAAATAGCAATATTCACTTGGGATAAAGGTTTGTTGTAATAACAAAAGCATTACAGCAAACCTCTCTATGAAAAACACACAGAGAAATATGATAATCACTAATTGCTAGAATACTTTTCCAGGGTTGTTATTCCTTTATAGTCTGCTAGTTCTCTTTGGAAGTTCCACAGGTGACTGAGACGTGGATTTTAAAAGAGAGGGTTTATCTTCTCTGTCTTCAAAAAGTTATTATGATGCCATCCTTTTAATATATCCCCATGACATTAAAACATTTGGATGCATGTAGAACCAGACACAACTCCAAAATGAAAAATTATTTTCATGAAAATATCTGCATGTTTAAGAACTACAGGTACAGTGCAGAAATTAATCTGGTTCAGTACAGCATGAACCAGATGATCAAAATCTGGTTCATGCTGGTTTTTTTTTTTTCATCTGGTTTTTTTTTTCTGTTTTTTTTTTTTCATCAAAAAAAAAAGAAAAAAAAGAAAGAGTTCCAAGGAATCTTCATAAATTATGTCAGTGCCATAATGCTGTTGCCTTAGGACGAAAAGGTGCTAACTTGTGAGCATGTGAAAAAAATACATTCTATACAAGTTGCAGAGTCCCCATTTAACAAGCTAATGTGGTCCCTGTTAAACTGTAGATATAATAATTTTACAAATGGTTATGCTGATAAGTAACAGAAGTGACAGTCAATTTGATTCACAATATACCAGGTTATCGTGTGGAGGGATGAACGCTTTTGCTCTCAAACCAGTAGTATATCTAAACAACGGGACAAACTTAATGAAAAAGAAATCCTCAAAGGGCCATTAAAGAAACCATGATCTCTGGATCAGGAAGTTGGAGGCTAGGACACTATACCAGGGAAAAGTTTGTTCGTGTACTCAGAACCACAAACTCTGCCCCAGTGGAAACACCACTGAAGATTCTGCTCCACCAGAATTTCAGTCAGAGGAACCAGGTCACCAAACATAACGTTGCTACTGAAAACTATTTCCTGATCATTAAAATAACTTTTCATAGGGCTTTAAAGCTTATATTTAATTAAATTATTTAGTAACACAGGCAGTAACGGTAACAGGAATGTGGTTGTCATTCGAGGGCTGATATGGAAATTACAAGTGCTAAAGAAGAAGCAGTAGTTGTACGAATGATTCTGTAACAGGCGGGAAAGCAAAGAGGAGATGTGAGAGTAGAGGGTGTCTGTCTATCATGAGGCTTTGGTTCTGAAATGGCAATATATGTTATTCCTTTAAATTGCAAAAAATTGAAAGATTCAGGATATGTGAAAGTGTATTCTATTCCCTCTGGTTTCCAGTATCTGAATCACATACCAAAGTAACGGTGATAAACTAGCTGGATTTTTTCCGTCACTACTGCTGTTCTTCCTCCTTTCTGCATGTGCAACTTCTCCTGACTCATCTTTTTCTTCTTCTTTGCTACTGGTGTGTAGAGGATGTTAGGCCTGCTATAAAGTTTAGGCGTGACTCACATTGCCTTCCTGTGTGCCAAAGAGCCCTCATAGATATAACGAGGAATTTGTTTCTTTCAGTGGTCGGCAGTAACCAGAACACAGTGATGTGCAGTGAGATGTCACTACGCTGCGTCATCCAAGGACTTCTACACGATCCTGTTTGCACTGCTGAGGGTTTGGTCCAAGGAAACCAATGTCTTCCAGGCTAATAAATCACCTAGTTTTAAATCTGAGTGACTACTGATAATGCAAATAAAAGGTGCCTAACTGCTATAAGTATTATAGATAGTAACAGGATATGCATAAAAGCATAAGCAGTTAACAGGAAGCAGTGCTTGTGAATGGGCAGCTCTACTGATGGTTTTATTCATATTCTTGACTGTTTTTTAAATACACACATATATATGCAGCATTCAAAATGGCTGTGCCTTTCTGGAGCGTGAGTCAAGAATTTGTAAAATCTCAGCATCCAAACCGCTATTGTTACTTCCTCTGAACCTCCCTCCAGTTCTTGCTAATAAAGCATTGTGTCACAAACACGTATCGCGATACTGGCTTCTGCTGTGGACTTCACTGTACTGGTGATTCAAGAACTACTCAGGAAATGGAAGGATCAAACAGGAGCTGGAGAAACTTGATGACTGATGGACTGAAGCACATCGAGTACTCACTAGGCAGACAGAACATCATACATGCCAGATCTCTAAGGTTAGAAATTTCCAGGTATCTCCTCCTCTTTGTCCTCCACACAACTCTCCTACAAGGATGGGATTTTGGAACATTCAGTTTTCCCAGTTTGAGGAAAAGTGAGATGGTGAAGGAGAGGGGCTAAGGGCTTATCTCACAAATACTTCCAGAAGAAACCATGAATCAGTGTGAGGGAATGCAGAGAGAGAAGAGAAAAGAAAGCAAAATTTTAGAAAAAAAAATATTTATAATAAAATCTTCTAAAATGCTCTTTTGACAGTAACATTGATTTACACTTATCTAATTTGTAGGCAAATGTTTTATGTGTTATATTGCCATCGCTTACCTATAAAAGGTCATCATACAACCTGTGATAGTCATGTTCATGGGTACCTGAGCTGACATTCGGCCAATCAAGACCATCTTTTCACCAGTGTCTGGGTGAAAGGCTGAATCATAGATATATTTTGCTCTCCACAAGTCATCTTCTGTCAAGCCAGGTGCCACGATACCTTGTCTAGGGACAAGTTAAAAAACAAAACAAGACAACAGTAAAAAAACCACAACTGTTATATAATACTGTAACCTCCAGTGACAAACATGGCATCAGGGGATTTTGGGATGTGCATTTTAAGTTAATCTGGTCTCATAGTTAGCTTGTAGATCTTCAGCTTTTAAATGGACTGGTGAAATAAAAAGAATCAAAACTTCCAGCAGAGGTTATGTTGGCTGAGTTGATATATCCGGCACCAAATTTCTATTTACTCCATCCTATACTAGATTTTAGAGCTAAAACATGGAGCTAAAATCTTTGGAGTCATTAGCATGAAACTTTGAAAATTTAATTTGCAATATTTAAGAAACTATTTGCTCCAAACAATGTAACACATAAAAGGAAGTTTTAAACTCTGTTGTCATATTAGCTATTTTCAGAATTAGATGCTTCTGTATTTCAGAATACTTAATAGGCGGTTCTCAGATAACATAATTTCCCCATTCATTAGAAAATCTGTTTTAAAAAAACAAAAAAAAAATCTTTCAAGCTCTGAAATGAGAAGAAAGACTGGTGCAACGAATACAGTGTTTTAAATATTTCCTTTTAAATATATAACCACGTACTTATCATTAACATGGACTCTTTTGGGCGAGCAGTAAAAGTGATCAATGCCATACCTGTAATCATGCACAATTTTTCTTGCATTTTCCAGCTGGGCATCAGATAACAAAATATTCCGGGGATCTGTTACAGTAAAGAAATGACTGGCTCGTCCAACAAAAGTGCTTTGATTCCATCGGGGCTCCTTGATATTAATATTTAATGGTATATCTGCTGACATCTTTGAAAACTCTGTGAAGAAAAAATGAAAATTTGCAATTCAGAATTCCACTTATTTCATAATGTATCTATAACCTGCAAGATGAAAATGCTTAGAGTAAAAAAGCCAGAGAACAAACACCACACAACTTGCAGAACTGAGGTTAAAAGGGGCAAGTATATATCCAGAAAGCAGATGATGTCAGATATCATCATGGGTTTTAATGAGGTTGGTATTGATAGCAGTAAAAAAGCAAGACCTTAGTTAAATGTCTACAGAAATGGTAAACATTGCCAGTTTCCTCAAGAGATTTATACATTATATCTTTGTAAGAGTATGAATATTTGTTTATGAGGCAGAGGTACACGATATACATGTATAAATATCTGAAGATGAGGCAGACACAAAGGAAGTATAGAAATTTATTAATAAATAGCTGTACTAAATAACTAATTAGAAATCTGCTTCATTTCAATGAGTTAGTGTTTGCTGAAAAACATTGTCTTGAAGGGAAGAAGAGATTAAATACTTCAAGAGATGCCTGAAGAGTTGCTATAAAGTGCAGTGACAGAAGAAATATTTAATAAAATCCATTTAACTTCTCTAGCATAGCAAAACAAAACAAAAATTAGAAACACAAACTCAACAATTTCTTTTAATAAATGTTGTTTCTCTAAATCCATGTTTTAACAAAACAAAGATTATATAATGCAACAATTTGCCACATTATGAACACATGGCCAGATCTCTTAATGATACTTCAAAGATGGTTCAAGTACTACAATGAAGGGCACTAAACTAACACGGTTGTGCATTTATGGGGCCTAAAGCCCAGAAAATTAAAAATTACTTTAGGTTGACTAAGTTTACTTCAGCATCTAATGAAAGGACAGTCCCTGCATAGCACAAGCTATATGAACTTTTAACTTTCTTAAGAGAAATTTCTGTAACATACTCAATAGCCAGTTAAAAAAAAAAGAAAAAAAAAAGCCATCCTCCAAATAATGCTTGCAATTCAAATGGCTGAAGCAAATTTGATCCATAAAAATATAGGTATCACGTAGCACTTTATCTAACAGGAAAAATATCATTATGTGGACAACTGATAGATATGATGTACGTCACCACTGAAGAGTATTTTTATTTTAACTCAAGAACACCATGAAGTTGTCTGAGACATTTTGGTTAATTTGATGAAACATGTGATGTAGAACAGGAGGAAAAAAGTCACAAAAAAGAAAGTAATCATGTAAAGTGTCTCCATCATAAAAAAACGTGAACTTCATGGGAAAAAAGGAGAGATCATTCATGAAATCAGAAGAAACAATTGTCCATCTCTCAAATGTAATTATGATCCTTCTCCTCTACCTCAAGTGGAAAAACTTTGAAGTCTTTGGGAAAGTAAACTTCTACAGAAATAAAGGCTTAAGTCTCCCATCTATCATAACTAGCCCTAAATCACTAGCTTTAAGCAACAGAAAAGAGGAGAAAACTAATAAATATTTAAAAGACACTACAGAACAGCATTTCTAGGAAAAACAAACAAAAAAATCAACTCCCCAAAAAATCTGCTCTTGGAAGTGAGGTAAATCAGCTGACAGTCACGGAAAAAAGAGATTATACATCTTCGTAACATCTCTCACAGGAACCACGAAATCGACTTTTTAAGCAGAGGAAGACCGTGTAAAAATTATTGTGCCTTGAACCACTAATCAGTCAGAATTACTCTTAGACTGGGAATTATTCAGGTAAAAGACTGTCTTCCCTGCGTTTACCCAGCCTTCGCATTTTTATGCTTACCTAATAGCACAAGCATGAGTCCTGTGTAGGACTTCTGTGGTTATTATTGCTGTGATTTAATGACAATGAAATCCTAGTGGCTACATACTATTTTACGGTGTACTATTCAAACATTACGGGAAATATTTCATTTCTCATAGATCATCTGTCAGGAAGATTTGCCAATGACATTGAGATTGCTCAAATTTCTCCCAATGTTACACATGCCAATGATGTCAATAGAAACCATGTACGCATAAGCACAATGGCACTGAGCACCAGACACGATTGTAAAGCTCTAAAGATAAGGTTGCAAAAATGCAGAATAACTGCATTATACATGTAGATAAGCAATGTTTAAAGAGGATTTGGCAAGTACCTTCTACGCAGCACCACTGAATATTCGAGGCAAAGTCCCACATGTGGCAATGAAGAAAGCAAAGTAACCTACTGCTAGTACATCAAACTCGGAGAACCCAGAACGGATTAAATAAATCACAACGAAGGGCTATCCTTCTTAATCACAGCATGATTAACAGCTGGATGATGAAAATGTATTGTCTCAGCTATTGCTACTAAATAAGATTGTTAGAAATTTATTAGAAAATCCTCGTTTGGCACCACTTAATAAAAATGTCCTTGCTTTCATACATTTACTGGTAATTAAAGTTTCTTTAAGTTAAATAATCACTTTCTATTAAAAACCCAAGGAGTTTGTTTTCATCAAATGAAAATAAAACAAAACAAAGCATTTAGGATGTTTATGTATTATTTTTATGTTTAGTTTATGTTATTTATGATAGAACAGTGAAAAACCAAAAGCATTAAATAAGAAAGATCTCTGCTTTCCACCAGACTCAAGCTCTTCCTTAAACAAATAATCTCCAATTCTATAGGACAGATCTTATTATTGAATTTTACACAAATGAAATCAATTTGGTTAAAAATCACACAAAAATTCTAAGTACACAGATATTTCTGTGTCCCACACTCTACATTTTCCTGACATCAGGAGAAACTCAGAGCTGTACTGGCAAAGCAGAGCTGTTTGCCTTTGCAGTGTAGAAAGCCATTGTGTAAAGCCAAGTTGTGTTTCTACAGATAGCTGAATTCTGGATAATCATGAACTAACAGCACAGATTGCAGGTAGGACACCAGCAGGATTGCTCTTGCTTTTTCCTGATAAACTGTATTAAGACCTTAGATGCTTAATTAATCCTTTCCAGAAAAGTTTTAAATTCCCAGTTTCTACTCCGAGTCATCATGTGCAAGGTTGTTTCAAAGACTCCCAAATCAGTCTGAGCTCTCTCAGCTTTTATTGCAATAATTAACACTCCCCCGCTATTCGACAAATGCATCAATCATTCTGAATACTTGGATAAAGGAAAACATACTGAAGTATCCCCAGAAATGGTACTGTTTAACACACGTGATCATATGAAATCACAAGGCTGGGGTTTTCTATACATCTCCATCCAACGCAGTGCTCTTTCTGTATTAATATGTGAAACCAGAACAAATGATGAAATAAAACCAGTTTCTACTAACAAAACTTAAGACATTCTTATGACCGGCACTGACCTTACTGAGAACTGAGCATGGAGCCAGATTTACCCCTTTCTCAAAGGTTAAAAAACTCTGTTCACTTGGCACTGACCCCATCAGCAGCTCTGAACCCCTAGGTACAATGAAGACTCTCATAGCAAAGTGTCTCCTTTCCCATCAGGTGTATACTACATGGAATATGAGCCATTTGCTGCAGTAATTTATTGCATAATTTTAGTTTAATACATTACAATGATACTGTGAGGTGCAGCAGAAGAATATGCCAATTTGGTGAATGCTATTCACTCTAAAGCATTTTAACTGTTAAGGAGGTGATCCACTACTGCATAGAAATAGCACCCAAACACGTGTTTCAATGATTAAAATGAACATTGATAAACTTATTTAATATTATTAGAGCTGACCTACTGAAAACACTTTCTTGCTCTTTCACTTAGGCATTTTTTCCTAGTGGCCTTCAGTTTTTCTTTTGTACAAGAGACCTCAAGAAAAACACATTGTTCCAAAGGCCTGTTCATGTATTAAAACCTGCAGTCATTAGCTCAAATATGTAAGCACAAAGCAAGCATACAAGCAGTATCGGCATTGCTGCTCCAACTTACAGTAAATATAGTTGTGATTCAACTACCCTCAGATTTTAAAGTTTACCATCAAGTTAGGGAAGGTCCTAAAGCTTCCTGGGATACTAGAAGGCTAATAAATGTGGTTCGGTAGGGGAAACTGATCTTTCCCCCCTCCCTCCAGTCCTATTTCCCTCACTGTTAAGTTCATTATTGTATGGCAGCTTTTAATAAGATCTTTACTATATGCTGAGACAGGATTTCCCTACAGTGAAACAATAAATCTTACAAACTTCAAGAAAATAAGGATAAGTAGCAATATATCTTTTACTAAGCTAACCTTGAAGCATGAAGGCATTTGTATCAGAATTATAAATAACTGAAATCTGACACTACTTCTTTTTGTGGCCTGCTCCAAAGACATCAGAGGTGTTACTGGCTTTTCAGCATTCTTCTCCCCACACAGAAGGTAAAAGAAACAGAGACTTAAATAACATGACTTGGCTCAACACCACAGGTCAAGTCACAAATGAAAGCAGAACCTAGACTTCCTGACCTGTGCTCTAAGTATTGCTGATATGGCAAGACACAAGTTATTATTTCACAAAAGTAACGGCCAGAGACGGAAAGGTGCTGGGTAAGAAGCAGAGAATTCATCCCTCACTTCCAGTTGAATATTCTTGTCTTTCTATTCCACATTCCTGTTTGCAGCACCCTAGGAAAGCAGGCTGAACTCCTTTATACAAAAATTCTTTTCCACTAAAAAAAAAAAAAA
>VXBL01001078.1:74675-100156 GCA_013400195.1 Aramus guarauna
AAAAAAAAAAAAAAAGTATCTGTACATTAGGGCTGGTAAGTCATTCTATGAATGCTTCCCTATTGGTATATTATTTGTAGGGAAGTCCAAGTTCCAATATTTTTATAATTACAGTATCAGTTTCATTAAGAAAGATTAAAAACTGCTTAGGATAGCTTATGTTAATCTGTTTAAAGCTGTCTAATGAATGCTTAATAAAGCAGTCCATAAATAGAAGCTCTTTTCTTTCTTTTCACTCTGATTAGCATGTATACCACTGGGTTGTCTGTGAATTGTTTTTATACACTTATGACACCTCTGTCCACAAAACCAAGTCATTTAGTAATACAAAATCTAAACAATAAGGATCTGCCTTCATTGTAGATGGTTCATGGTTCAATTCAGGATCATTTCACTCCATTTCATTTAGCCTGCCCTGGCAAAGGTGGATCTACAGAAAATAGAAGACTTACCCCTTTCATATCCTATCTTTATCCCCTTCCCACTTGCACTACTCTGTGTCCACTCTGATGCTCCTTGAACCAAAGGTGCTGATATAACTTACAACCCTAGCAGAAAACTAATGCAGCAGAAGGAAAAAAGAGGCCAGCTCAGTCTCCTGGATCAGTAGTTGAACCGCACAGCAGAACATCTGGAAGCACAAAAGGTCTGCACTCCTGTGCTCCTTCAACGGACTAACCAGTGACCACCTTGGGTTACCATTTTCTTCAAGCTCAGGATCTGCAGATGCTGGAGGAGCCAGGTAATGCAAATCTTGAAGCCTAACTTTAAATCTGCAGGGAACACAATGAAGAAGAAACATAAAGCATAGATAATTTCAAACGTTTTGGCTTGCCGGAGTCAAGAGATTGAAAGTACACATTACAGACCAAGAAAATGGGTGCAAGAGAGACCTAACTTGCTGTAAAGTGGAAAAACTCTTAGTCCTTAAGTGTCTACATAGCAAAAAAAAAAGGTACGATGGTAGAAGGAGCTAACATGATCTAAGTAGTACGGGTAAGAGATCAGCCAGGGTGGCTGTAACACATGCTAGCGAAGTAAAAGCACCCCAAAGACAACCCACAACTGCTGTGGTTGCCAGCACAAGGTAAAACTCCTGTTCCGATGCCATTCTCATTGCTATTACCCATGCTGGCCAGGCTAAGCTAGCAGAAGCATGACAGCACATGCTTTGGCCTCTCTCCTTGTAAATCTACCAAAAATGGGTTAGTGCTGCAGCAGCAAAAAGCAACCTAGCAGGAAAATGGAAAACATACATTTATGGAGGACTCTTGGCATGTTCTACAATAAAAGTTGATGCTTGAAATCAGTGTCTCTTTAGAAAGATAGTAACAGAAAACATTGGCTTTAATGCTACTAATCTTAATAAAGATAAAGGATAGCATATAGTCTCCAATCCTGCATAGGATGGGGGGACAGGATGAGTGTCCACCCTGCAAAACTTTACATCTCATTCAAAAAGGGATGAAACCTTTACGTTGACAGCTATTTAAGTACACAAAAACATTTTCTTCTAAATGATGCAACTGACATAATTTGCTTGCACTTTTAAGAATATGTGTTAGAACAATGCTGTTCTAAGTAAGTTTAAGATAAAAATCATAAAAACTGTGGGCAGGGAGAGACCATCAATGCCCACATAGAAAGAACAAATACCATGCATACAAGGAAGTATAAAAAGTTCAGACACTGGTATAATATAATTTGGAGACACGTAAAACTTGCAGTGAAGTAAAAAAGGACACTGAGTTTGCCAGTCTCAGGACTCTGAGTCACAGATCTGTTACAATGGTGCCTAAGAGAACCAGTGAATTTCTGCCTTGAAAACTTAGAAGTTTTCCAGCAAAATATTTTTAGAATAAAAGCCCCACCTCTTACATTAAAGAGACTATATGATGCTACTCATGATACATCAGCCCCTATTATTAAATGTTGAAAAGGGAAATAAATCCCATAAAGCAAAACCATAAGCCAATAAAATGGCTATGTACTTTGAAGGGATCCTCTTATAAAACAGTATGTCCAATTATGAAGTAAAAATGGTGACTGTACACAAAAATGGTTTCATCAACATATTATACAACAGCCATGCAGTCATCATCATAAACTGTATTTGTTTTTAATTTTAATTTTTATTTAAACAGTGAGACTGTAAAACTGCAAGAAATATGTACAACACCGTCAGTTTAAGTTGTGGCAATAGTATTTCACCTAGCTGTCACCTTAATTTTCAGATACAATTTTAGAGGGATGTTGCTGTTTGCATAATCCATTAAAATACTCAATCACAAAAGCACTGTAATAAAACCATTTAATTAAGTACAATACTTTGCCAAAGGTGTAACTCCACTACCTTCAGTGATATAATTATCCATATACATAGCGTGGCCAAGATTTAAGTTCTCATTATCCATATATCCATAATAGAATTGTGTAAAGAAAAAGTAAAGGACTTTTGGGTTAAATCAAATTAAAATAAATCCAACTGAACCCCTGAGATAAGTAGAAAGTTTGTAAAGGGACTGGAAAGTAAATGCACAAATCCTCTAGAAGACAGATAAAAATGTTTGCTTTGTGACTGCCAACTACTGAAGGCAAACTTCAACAATTATCTAACACTTACTGCCTATATATAAACAACAGAATTTATTGTTCCCACACCTGTTGCTATTCAGAAAGTACCAACAGTGGGGAGAGCACCTGTGAAATAGGACAAAACTTTGAATCAACAGCACCCTACATTTTAAGGTGGAAAGGGAAGCAGCAAAATTACCCAATCTGATCTTGAAACAATTCTCTTCCTTAAACAACTCCAGCAACAGAGGATTTGGGAAACAACATTAATTTTACAAACACTTAATTTTTGCTGTAATAATCCATACTGAAATGTCATTCTGAGGTCATGTTCACATGGGAAGATCAGCAGTACTGGAAAGGCCAAAAGACAACGTCATAATGCAGTCAAACAGTTAACACCTATCATGGAAAACATGCAGTAAGGAAGGAAACAATACATATTTTTGGTGTTTCAAACAACAGATCAGTTAGAAAGGTATTTAATAGAACCACTTGTACCTGCAAATCCTGAAGCTGGTAATAGTCCACACTAGTAAATTAAACTAGTAATAAAGAACGGACTATGCTCTCTGGCACATTTGTATTACTAAACCCTTTCAGTTTCCAAACTAGGGCGGCTGTATCCAAACTGTCCATGGAGAACAGCAGCTAAATCCTCCCTCGTGCTGCCGGATTGTCTGGGTGAGCATCAGCTGTCCTGGGCAAAACAGCTCCATGCTGTGCTCCAGCAAGTTAACAATACGGGAACGGCTTTCCCGTGACCAAGAACACTTTTCGGCACTGTTTACCTCCCCCGCACCAACAGAGAGGTTTGATTATCCCTGTTTTTCACACTGTGGCTCTTCCTATGTACCAAGGCATATTTTCAGACTCATAACTGAGATTTGCGTGTTCATAGAGTTTTTCATAAACATATGACTGTCAAGCTAAAGAAATGGCCGCGGCTTGCCATAAGCTTGGCACCAAAAGCTGAGCTGAAGACATGGTTCTGTAGACCGGAGGGAATTAGATGTGGTGATACAGATGGCAGATCACAGAGAGGACACCGCTGTGTGAAACTGCATTTCCCAAGTGCTTTAAAGCAAATTTCACTGCCAGCCTTTCCTCTACCACACTCTCTCCAAATCTCCCTGCTGCTGCCTCCTCATTTCTCTCCCAAACGCTCTCCGAGCCCTAGTAATTGGAAAATAAAAACAAACCAAAAAGCACAGTAGAACTCACTGACAGCTAAAACTAAGGCCTTTGTTTATCTGAAGAGAAGCTCTCAACTCTGCATTTTTAATAATCTTCTAAAAAAAAATAAATCTCTATTTTAAATCAATAATTCTTCTACTATCTTTCTCATCTTATACTTTCAATTAGAAAGTAACACTGAACTGAGCTGGAAGCCCCAGTACCAAGCACATCCAAATTTCTTGCCCTCTCTGATCAGATGGAATCATCTGCCAGTTCATGGTCTAACATTTAATACTAACATGAACTGGGAGAGAGAGGGCTTAAGAATAAGTGAGAGTAGCCTCTCTTAAAAAATAATTACATAAAACCCAGCACAAAGCCTGATCAAGTTTTAGTACAAAGGCTACGTTTAGATTTGTCACAGACCCAGCAATAGTAGAAGACTTTAAACCTTGTTTAAAGGTTAACAACATCAGTTGCAGCAATTCTACAAAATGCAGATTCAGGAGTTGTCAGGTGTTCAAGTCTCTGCTGTTCCTTTTCAAAGTTCACCTTTTAAACAACACACTGAAGGTCATATAACCGCTTTTCAAACCAAAGCAATAGCCAAAAGAGTAGCAATGACTATTTAATTTATTTCAGCCAGTAACATACCACTCAATTTTGAGCAACCCAGACAGCTGATCATTTATTTTAAACCCTGTTGCATGACTGAATAATCCAGATGGGCACATGATCTAGGAAATTTTGGGCAACTTAAACTTATGCAGCAGTGTGTCAATGATGAAGAGCAGCTTTGCTACCTTCCTTGGAACCATTTATATTT
Organism: Aramus guarauna; assembly: GCA_013400195.1. Lineage (NCBI taxonomy): Eukaryota > Metazoa > Chordata > Aves > Gruiformes > Aramidae > Aramus > Aramus guarauna. The sequence continues at coordinate 79,255 of VXBL01001078.1, forward strand.
GCTTATGTTACTGACACCTTGTATTGTAACCCAAGTCTTGAAAAAATCCACTCCACAATTAAGAAACTTTGTCAGGTGTGTCATTAATTTTTCCAGTATCTAAGCTAAAACTGGGAATAGAGTGACAGAAAAAGAAATTCCTTGATGGTGTAACTGTGAACCCAATTCTCCATGTCTGATCTAAATACACATTTTTTATGCTACTGTCACCGTTCTGAGTCAAGAAGCAACCCTAATGGCAAAATGCCCATTCCTCTAGAGATGCAGAGGGCTTAGTTTGCCACAAGTGTGATACTGTCAGAGAGAGTATTTGTGAGAGAACCTCACCTGAGAACTACCACAGAAGCCGGCTTTCCTCAACAAACGCCTGAATTCTCTTGAGTGAGGATCCTTCTGCAAATGTCTTTAGATTGGGTACTGGTTAGGGTACTGCTTCACTCTATACAGAATTTTCTGGTGCTTTTTGCTTTTATGGGGGCTGGAGTCCAGATTATAGCCTCCTGCACCTTCCCCTACAGAAGTGGACTCTATTAACGAGAACGGCCTTTCAACTCTCTTGCATGCAATTTCAGAAAGTCAGCAAAAACTGAGCTGGGGGAGGGAGAAATCTAAAGACAGAGAAGTCTATGTCGAAAAGCAGTGCAGACATCATTGCGATAATCAACATTGCGACATGTCAATTCTTGGTGCCCAACTCCCAAACTGCAACTTGCAACCCTCTGTTACACAGCACGGGACACGCTGGGTACTCTAGCTTAAAAGAGAATTCAAACCAGCCTGCATACAGGAGGGCAAGTGAGTAAACTAGCCAACACAAATGCTCAAAGAAAAGTGTAACTTCAATGGTTTCCTTTACCAGGACTTAGACCCCTAACTTCAGGTGATGTAAAGGCCCTCAGGTCAGATCATTACTCACAAAATCTCCTTAGTTCCTTTTTTGAAAAACGAGAGTGACGCTTTTTCCTGAAAACCCAGTAAAAGCAGAAAGTAACAGCAGTACCTCTTTCTTACCAAAATCCTACAGAATAGGAATAGTTCAAAAGTTAGAGCCAGGTGCTGCTGAAAACATGTCATGTGCAAAGTCACTGGGAGAGAGAAAAAAAAAGATTTGACGTGCTTAGGCCCTTAGATCCCCATTCTGCAAAGCAGTCCCCTAACAGCCTGATGTCCCGCTGTCAGTGCCCTGCTCTGGGAAACGAGAGATGTGATTAGAACATCAAAATGGGGAGAGGAACGGTTTCTCTTCTTCCTCTGACACATTTATAAACCAAAGTACCATGGCTGTTTGTTTGTTTTTGCAGACCCGAGTTCTTTTGAAGCATTTCCCATGCTGCTTTGATACAGAAATATTTAGGGATCCCATCAGGCCTCTTTATTCCTCAAATATCACATTAGCCCTTTTTGGGGCTCCTGTGCCTAAACAAACTCAGATTTTTGTTTTCCAGGAGCAATGCCCACCACAACAGCTGCTATGTTGGCTTAGGAGAAAAGACAGGAAATTAACTACCTTTTGATTAAAGGTGACCTATTCTACTTTAAAACACATTGGCAAAGCAGCAGTGGAAAGACAAACCCAGCTACCACCCATATTTTAATTGCTCTGGCAAAGAAAAGAACACAATGCGTTCTGCAAGGATGTCGATCATGGCAGTACAATTAATTCAAATGAGAAGCACTAATAGATTTTTAGGGGACGAAAACATTTTTGTGTGATGGCAAAAGAGCACCTATCAGACTTATTGGGGCCATTAAGCAACGGTACTCCTCTATTTGCACTATGTTGGCTACCACAGTTTGAATGAAGCAGCACAGCTGATGACTGGGGGAAGTATGATGCAATGTACTTACACCAAATGTTAACAAAGCCACTTGCTAAGTTTTCGTTCCCCAAAGCAGCTTCTAGGGGTAAGTATCTATTTAAATCACAAGGAAAAAAAACCTCTGTGTCTGCACTATGATTTTTCCTACTGCAATCATAAAACCAAATTGAACACTGGAGAAGGCAAATCATGGCAACACTACCAGATACTTTTTTTTTTTTTTGCTTATAAATGTACGTCCCGCTTGTAGCCTAGCAACAAAAGCAGCGGTCTGTGGTAAATGGATAGAGCCTGCTGCTGGGGCTCTCGCCTCAAAACAGCAGCCATCTTTGGTGTGTAACTTGACGGGAGATTTCATCATTCTGCATTAAAGCTACCTCCAGATGTTAGAGGCTGCTGCAGACAGCTCAGCGCTGTCGGCTTTTGATTTGCTACCTCTTCTGCCCTCATGTAAGGTTTATCGCAGAGCCATGCATACGTTCACCTCGTCTCTTCGTTAAGAAAAATAAAGCTGCTTTGCTAAAAGGGGTTAGTGCAAGCTCTTATTTTATTTCAGTCCTGATTGCTGCAAACTTGTCTCTGCTCCTTATTTATTAACCTCCCCCCAAACTGAAGTAGGATTATCTGGCTCTACCTAGGCATGTTCGTGGCCCTCTTCAGTAGTTTTTCACTATTTCAGGTATCTTTTTATGATAGGATCCATACAGGTGATTTTTTTAATTGCCCATTGGTACAAGGGGAGTCTTCACCTCCCCCCCGCTCTCCCAATACCCCTTATAATCACAATAAATTATTTATAATTCAATAAATTAAACAAATAACCAATAATCATAATTAAAATCCCTGCTTCTGGCTACCGGGTGTCTGACCTCCGAGTTATTTGCTGTGGTCCTCCCCTGGAAAAGACGATCCCTCAGCAGGGAGGCTTGTTTCCTGCAGGCCGGGGATCTGTGCCGCTGCCACGCACCACCCTGCGACAGACAGCCCACGCTCAGGGACGGCTCATGGTCAGGGGGTGGATTTTGGGAGCGGGTGGGGAAGCAGGTAGCTGGGATGTGCAGGGAGGAGGTGGGAAGGGAGGGCTGTGGCAGCCCTCAGCCTGGCACTGCGAGTGTCCGGGCAGCACCTGCCCTGGAGAGGGGTGACCTGCTGGGACAGCGGCTCTGCTCCCCCTGAGGGGATGGGGCAACACACGGGGCTGGGGCCCTGCGGAGGGGACAGGGGTGCAACATGGGGCTGGAACCCTGGGGAGGGGACAGGGGTGACCAGCGAGTCTGGGCCCCTACAAAGGGGACGGGGGTGACAGGCGGGCCTGGGCCCCTACGGATGAGATGTGGCGACTCACAGGGCTGGGACCCTGTGGAGGGGACAGGGGTGACCGCGGGCCCTACAGAGGGGACAGGGCTGGCAAGCGGATCAGGGCCTCTGCAGGGGTAACGGAGGTGACAGACGGGTCTGGGCCCCTGTGGGGGGTGAGGGGGTGGCATGCGGGGCTGGGCCTGCGGTGGAAGGACAGAGGCGACAGGCAGGGCCGGGCTCCTGTGGCGCGGACCGGGGTGGCAGATGGGGCCGGGCCTCTGCGAAGGGACGGGAGCGACACGCGGCGCCGGGCCCCCGCGGAGGGCACCGGTATGGCACCGGCACCGGTATGGCACAGGGACCGGTATGGCACAGGGATCGGCNACAGGGACCGGCACCGGTATGGCACAGGGACCGGCGCTGCCTCCTCCGCCCGCTCCCCCGCCCCGCAGGACCCCGAGCCGCGGGGATGCCCCTGTACTCACCGCGGCCGCCGCGCTGCCAGCTCCACGCCGCCCCTCGCCCCGTTGCCCGGAAGAGACTCGTTCGGCGCCGCGGGCGAGGGGCCGAGGGAGGCGGTCGGGCCGCTTCGCTCCGCCCCGGCGGGGCAGGGCCGGGCAGGGCCGGGCCGGGGTGGCCGTGCCGCTGGGGCCGGGCCCGGGGCCGCCGCTCACCTTGCCGTGCCTCGGCAGCTCCCCTGAAGCCTCGAAGAGGCCCGGGATGATCCGGCGGCAAAGAGGGGTTTGTACTTGCTGTCACGTTTTCGTCAGTCCCGCTTTCGTACCTATTGCAGAAAACAGCCAGAAAACAAATGCCAAACCAACGTGGGTCCTTCATTTTGTTGGAAGGCTGAGAATAAATTCAGAGCATTTCTTTCCTTTTCGTAATTATGGTCAATCCACATTTTATAGCATCCAGTATCTTCTCTGTCTGAGGGTAGATGTGCAAGCATTTGGAATCTAATAAAAACAGTAGGGATAATCAATTACACTGATGACCATAAAGGCACAAACTAGGTCCCTAACGCGTTTCAAGAATCAGCACATTAATGTTTAAGCCTGATAGTGTTATAAGTCAGGAACACGTGAGCTGGCCTTATCCCAAAAGTGATGCTTAGTCTTCTGGGAATGGGGGAAAACGTGTTCAGACACAGCTCTGCTGCATCCCATTCACATCCTGCAGACAGTGCTAGCTCACCTCTTCCGTGGACCAGAATAACACGCCAACGCAGAGACCGATTGAAACTACCGTCTACAGCCCAGCCCAGCTCCTTTAAGGTCTTCTGCCAAAATTCCCTTTGTAGGAACGCTGCTCCGTCCACAGGTCTCATCCCTGAAAGGGTGGAAGCTGTGCCTGCAGAGAAATCTCACTCTTTAACACTTTGAACATGGGGCTGGCAAGCTCTGACCTCCCTGGCACTGCTCGTCGTAGGATGCTAAATGGGAATTTTGTATTAAAAAGCCAGAAGTCTTCCAAGTTATTAAATGTTTGTGGAGATACACTTAACTGGTGAAATCTTTGCTGTTAAAATGGAACTTCTGTGAAAAACTGGATTTTTTTTTTTGTCTTCATAAAAATATAATTGTGTAGGTTGGAGTTTGTTTTCAGCTTTTAACCAGCCTACTCACTTTATGATTTTCAATGAAAAGTTAAGATCCAACTTTCATTCTGACACAGGGACATCAAATCTCAGATGTCCACCTATACCTTTCCCCTGTAGCTCTGCAACCTAGGTCTTAGGGATATATATAATAGCTGCAAGTGCAAATATATAAGGTGAGATTCCATCATGAAAGAGTAAAAACTGTCACTGATACCCTTGCACTGCATTTGTCTTGCACAACAAAATTTGTTCACAATTTATGTACTTTACTGCTAGTGTCTTTAGCTCTTTTTAATCCTGTCAGGCAGATCCTAGTCTCCATCACCACTGACAGATGCAATACTGAACACATCTTTGAGGGTATCTGACCCTCACACTTGTTGCTAAAACCATTGCAATGAGCAAGTGGGAAAGATATCTCATTCAGAGGATGGAGACAGCTGGATGTCGTGCACAGAAACAAATTAGTTGCCAGTGGGTATTACTGATACCATGGTATAAGATTTACATTATACCATTTACATGGTATAACATTTACATTTACATAAAGACTAGTGTCTTCAGCCTCTAATAGTTTTCTTATATGCCAAAAATACTAACTTGTTAATCTGCTTTAAAACCACACATGCTCTTTTCTGCACGTCACACCAGAAACCCTGCTTGCAGATTCTGCAATGTAAAATATATTAATACCTAAATACTTTCTCTGAGTTGCTACATGAAAAGCTATGGACACATTCATTCCTTAATGATTTGCTCTATATTCAGTGCAGATGGTTATGAACAGCTACGTTACTTCTCTTTCACTAGACTAGTCGTTTCTCACATTGCTGGGAAACACATCTGATTTTTTGCCATGAATCCCGAAAAGTGTCAAGATGGCTCTGACCAACCAACAATTGCTCATGAGCTGCAAAACTGGAAGGCAAATGGGTGAATATGGGTATTCACGAGGAATATCTAATCTCTGGGTACATGCATTTCTCTGTCTGCACTGATGTTCACATTGAGATGCTTTCATCTGCATTAAAAAATGCAGAATGCCAGCTCCCAGATCCAGATGTGTGTTTTGGCCTGATCCTGCTTCTGCTCTGAGGTGAGAGCTGGTGTACCGATCCCATCAGAGCCCTCCATGAGCAGGAGGGTTGGGTGGGTGGGCTGGAGGGGCTGCCGTGGTCTCCAGCCAGCTCTCTGCCTGGGACGATCAGGAGAGACAGACCCCAGCACGTGGTTTTGAGCATATTGATCTGCACCTGAATAGCGCAGATTTGTTCTTCAAAAGTCCTGGTCCCCCAAAACAGACTCATACACAGTCTCATGCGATCAAACCATGTAACTTACCTTGGTCAGTGCCCCATTTGTAAGCTCAAGTGTGTGTTTTCTTACAGGTTCATGCAGAGTGTAGCATCTTGCTGGTTAAATTACAGTGCAAGTACTAACGGTACGTACAGAAAGTATGTGCCTAGAGAATACAACTGGATTAATCAAATAAGCCCTACCTTAGCTCCTGCCGAAGCATTCCTTTCAGTCGCCTTATTTCCCAAGGAATACATTAACAAGACTCCTGCAAACCTCCAGATGTACATTCAGTCCTTTGCATTTGTTGAACTAGGGATGAATTTAACCACCTGCACGTTTTCACCTGAAAGAATTCCTGGACTATTACAGAGCAAAGGCTTCCCTACGCTCACCAGAAAAGGAGGATTTCTGTTCCTCTGCAATTACTGCCTCATCTAAGAAATAAGCTTTACTGTATTTGCTTTTCCCAAGCTTTCCTGCATTCATAATATCTACATTGGACATTAATGCTTTTTATGTTTTTTACCATTTCAAATTGGCACTGGGAATCAACTGAGGAAAACCAAGAGCTGCTGCACGTTGCACATTGCACTTATGAACACACATGTCCAGTAAGTGGCACTGCAGGACCAGGTTTTCTGCAACCCTGGAACACAAACAGTGCAGTCAAAAGAGAGCAAAGGCAAGCGTGGGATATGTCAAAACTTTTCTGCTCCATGAAAAATGTAGTTGTAGAGCAGCTGGGAAACTATGCGTGGTGACAGCCCTGAAGGTGCAGTGCGAGGAACTGGGGAGTTTTCAGCTGCTGGCTCTGGAAGACAGTGCTAGGAACTGGCCTTGGCACCAAGCTGGCTGTTATCAGGGGTTTGCCAGAAGAAAGCAGCAACATTTCTGGGAACTATTTGTTAGCAGTCACTTGATGGGAGGTGCCTGTGAAGATTTAGTGCTGGGTTTTGCTATCAAGAGCAGAATACTGGTCGAGGTGAATCATGCATATACAGCATTTCCTATGGTCTTCTGACTTACTGTACATTAATTTTATGTAGAAAGCCCAAACCCCAGACTGAAAGGGACGTCAGTACAGTCTGAGGAGTGCCCATAAGTTCAAAGATTGTTTCCGTAAATGAGCAAATGAGCTAGGGATTTCTGCGAGTCTGTGTCAGTATATCAAAACTCATCAGTCTGTTTTCCCAGTCTCAGCTGATAATGAATAAACTATTATCTAGGGAAATTTGGTCGAACAGACAAGTAACAGTACACTTTTTGGCAATATAAATTGTAATGAAACTCTCATATAAGCTGATATAGGATTACTTACAAAATCAGTTAAAGGTTTTGGCTCTGTCTACAATATTTGAACCTAATTTTAGGTTACTCATGCTATACTGTGCCAAGCTAAATTGATGCATACCCAATTTTCCTATTTATCTGGATGAAAACATGCATAGTTATATCAGATAAGACTGGAAGGGAATGAACATGAAAAGCCAATCTGCATTTAGAAAAGACATGAAGCTACGTTTAAAGGGATAAACCAGCCTTTCAAGGGGATTGGGAAGCAATTTCCTCTATGATTTGGCTATTTTATAAATGTCTTTTGTGGGATGCTTCATGCTCTGAAGCATCTGTGCCAGCCACTGTCGGCAACAAGACACTGGACTAGGCAGACTGATCTGGGATGGCAACGTGCAGCTATGGATGTCGTACGGGGCAAGAGGAGGTGTAGCACCATCCCGTAGAGCACAGGAACAGCCACAGGATTTCACAGCTGCTTTGACCAGGCCAGACAATTTCTTTTCTCATCATCCTCGAGGGACCAGATATCGCCTCCTGAGTCTTTCCAATGACTTTTGGAAATAGCAATTAAAATATGCACTTGATAACCTCTGATGGCACGTGGAGGCAGAAGATGACTCACACAAGAGCATGCTGTAACAACACGGGAAGGCATGCCGTAAGACAAGCAAACAGGTGAGAACCATACGTGACAGCACAACATATGACAAAACTAGACACCACGGGACAACTCGGAATAGCATATGACGTGCCACAACACAAGATAGCACATAACAGCACAAAGAGCATGGAACAACACTTGACACCACGCCACAGCACGATAGATATACCTGGGAAGCTGATAGAAATACCTAGAGAGCAGTGAGAGATTCACAGCAGCAGGAAATTACTAGAAAGGTATGGAAAATATCTAGAAACCATGGGAAATTCCTAGAAAGCTGCAGGGAACTCCTGGAAAATGATAGGAAATTCTTAGAAAGCAGAATTGAATTCCTAGAAAGCTGTGTGGGGGACTCCAGGACAGCAAAATGTGAATTTTGAGAAAGTTGGCTACAAAATCCTAGAAAGCTGGAGGGAATTTCCTATAAAGTAAGGAGGAATTGGTAGAGAACAATGAGGGAATCCTAGAAAGAAATGCATGGTTCCTAGAAAGCTGTGGGAAATTTCTAAAGAGCAGAAGGGAACTCCTGGAAAGCAGAAAAGAATTCCTATAAATAGTGCACAATTACTGGAAAGCATCAGGGAAATTTCTAGAAAAGCATTAGGGATTTCTTGAAAGCAGCTGGAAATTCCTAGAAAGCAAATGTAAATTCCAAGGAAGGTAAAAGAAACACTTGGAAAGCAATGGGAAGGTTTCCTAGAAAGCAGTATGAAAATCCCTGGAAATTCCTGGAAAGCTGTAGGGGACAGTCCCAGAGATCACTAGGAAAATCCTAAAAAGGCATGTGAAATTCCTAAAAAGATGTATAAAAATGCAAGAAATCAATGGAAAAATCCTGGCCAAGCTGTACATCCTGTAGTTCCCAAAGACCCGGGGGAAGTTCCTAGAAGGTAATGCTGAGAAAAGCACAGGAGAAAATCACCCACTGTAAAGAGTGGGGAAAAAAGTGAACCCAAAATGTAGATAGGATCAGATCCTGTAGCCTTTCCTGAAAGGTAACTTGTACCTAGAAGACATCCCTGATTGGAACTTCTCCTGAATGGAGAGGACCCGCTCCCTCTGAATGCCTGTGTTGGTGGAGCTGAGCCCAGCCCCGGGCAGTTGAGCTTTGCGGGAAGGGAGCAGGGGGAACTTGCTGACCTGGAGTCAGATTTTGACAGATGAATGATTCAGGGAACATTTCCAGCCTGGGAAAGTACTGTCTGTTAGAGACTGTCACAGCAACAGCTCTTTGCCTCACAGGGCAGGGAAAAGCCAAGGGCAGCGAGGCAGGCTGCAAAGAGCAAGCTGTTGGTTATGTTGAAACAGTCCTGCCTGACGTGGTGGGACAGGCACAGAAGCTGGAACAGGAAGACAGACCCAGATGAGTTAGGGTGAAAGTGGATTTGGGATTACATCATAGTTTGGGGTAATCCAGTCAGATGACTGGGATTTTTCAAAAGTTCAAAGAAAGTTATGGCAAGAGGAGTGAAGCAGCCCGAACTTTAGACCTCGGTTTGGATTCTTGTTTGGAATATCATTCTAGTGCTTTATTTAACTTGGTGGCACATTTCTGACTGCCATCAAGCCCAGACCGTGTGATATGGTAAGGACTTGGACAATCAGCATCTTGACTCCCAGAACTATTTAATCCTCTGGGCTGGTACAGCTGCAACCTTGCAATGCCTGTGCGGTGCGCTGCAGAGGGGAAAATGCTGCCTGAGACAGCAAAGCTCCAGAACTGGGACATTTGGAGTGGTCTGGTCATCGCTGGACTGCTGGTTGACCCTGTCTACCATAGCTGGACATGCTGCACTCCTGCCTGGGCACCGTGGGGCTGCCCCCCTTGCAGAGCCCTGGCTGGGCATCCCTGGCAGAGCTGCCTGCTCCTGCGGCTTCCTGCGGCGCAGGTGTGAGATGCCTCTGTTGGTCTTCACTACGAACAAGAAGTGATGCTCTGTGCAGTATCAGCTTCAAATTTTTTTTTTTGTAAGTATTAGTTTAATTATCTTTAATTGTCTTTAATTCGAGGATTTGTAGCCGGCCGATGGAAAGGCTGTGGAGCCTGACTATGCTGGATGTGCAATAATGTGGACTTAAAAATAAGCAATTGTAGTGCAAACTGTTGCTCACTTGCTCCACTAAGTTTTAGAGGCAACGGGCTCAGGTAGGTACCAAGCACACTCTTCATCGTCACACGTCCTGCACCAGAAAACCACAGAAATCTGCTGGTAGAAGTTAAACAGTTCTTCTCCATCCGTCAATCAGGGGCTGGGCTGGAATATGGGGAAGGATCCATTTTATGCTGGCACGGAGCTCAGGAGTAAATCTGTAACACCAGTTTAGGAGGGGAGAGTGCCACCTACCAAGCCATCTGCTAGGAAAATTGTATGATCTGCAGTTTCATCCACTGTTGCTAGAAATCACTGTAGCACTCGTCTGTGAAGAGTTTTGCTGCTAATATATCTATTTGTATTCTTTTCATCCATCCACTCAGAATTAATTATTTCTCAGATTAGTTGCATTCTAATGAATCATTCTGTATCACTGGCTTTATTTCATTTCTGATATACTAATTAATATGTCAAAGCCATCTTTAACATTAAAAGTGCTGTCATTTTTTTTTTCTGCGACTTTTCTTTTGATTCATATATTTAACTTCAATTTTTCTGAGAACCTAAAATGTCTGTCCAGTGTGGAGTGAAAGAAAAAAATGCAAGCTATACAGTATTAAAAATAATTATGCATACACAAATAAAGCATAAATTAGGAGGCAATGGCCCAGTCTATTTTTATGTTGATATACTAGTTTATGTGCTATTTCATATAGTAGGTCCTCAGCAATCAGCTGAGTAGGGTTTTAATATGCATGGATTAGAATATAAAATTCAGCAGTATGTCAAGTGTCTACATTTGTTGGTGAAATGATCAGAAATTTTGAGATATTTTGTTTTTCTTGGTTTCGTTTAAGTTTTAAAGAAGGGGTCTTGTTGGTTTGCTGTGGATTTCCTGGCACCGTTCTGCCGTGCCGCAGGGACGAGGCAGTCGGAGGAAGCGTTTTTCTTTCCTTAGAGCTCTCCTCTCCTTTCAGCTATAATTTATTCTCATCATCCTCTGCAGTTTGGCTCTCTACCCACTCTGAAGGGAAGTGTTGGCAGGGCAGTAATCCCCCTCCTATCCTGTATCTGCAGCAGATGGAAATCCCAGAAAGAGAAGGGGGAAAATTTTAGGCTTCTCTGCTTGAGCGATTTCCAGGGTGATGTAAGACCCAGTAATGGCCTTTGGTTTGACGGGGCGGGTCAAGCTGCGAGAGGAAGGGTCACTCCAAGGGTTCATTGTGGAAAACTTTTCTTTCTCTGGACCTGTGGGAGTGAGTGGTTGGAATTGGAAAACCCCATAAGAAGTCACTGCATAAGCTCTGCCCGTTAAACAACACGGTTATTGGCAGCGTCACACCGAGCTTAAATTACCCATGGCTCCTGCGTGGCAGCAGGCTGGGGACTGTTTAGATGACAGCTTCTACTTGGATCCCAGGCCACAGGTTTGATATTTCTCTTTCTTTCCTGTCTCCCACTTCTCTCCAAAAAGAGTGATTTTGTTGTAAAATCTGGGGATTTACAGCTGAAACCAACTGGCTTTGATCTGGGTTTGCACTGCAAATGCAGAGAGGGAAGGAAAGGGGAGCAGAGCCTGAGCGGAGGGGAACACCGCGCCTTTCCCTTTACAAACATCCCGATTATGGTTTCCACCACTCCTCAGGCTGGTGCGTGCAGAGCCCTGCAGACATGACGCTGCTTTTTGAGTCTGCTGCCTGGTCTCCTGCAGAGCAGAAACCTTTCTGTGGGCTTCCTCCACCGTGGCCTGGGGATGGAGGTGGGCTGTCCCAGCTGGGACCAGGGCTGCGCTCCGACAGTCGTGCATCAATGTGCCAAGAGGGGAGATGCCATAGGAGCAGCAGTGCCTGGTCCTGGCCTCATGAGCACCCTGAAGCCAGTACATGAGCTCCAGATCCCAAAAACTAGTAGCACTGCTGAACAAATCCTTCTCACTTACACCCTCCTTGCATTACCCCTTGTGTCCAGCTCTGCCGCTGCCTGAATTAGCTGCCTTGAAAAATTAACTCAGACTTTCATAAACGATGTTTCTGGGTTTTTTGTTTGTTTTTCTTTTTTAATTTTCCCTGTCAGTGTCCAGACTTCTGCACATACTTCACCAGCGACATGATACCCAGGGATGCTTCGTGCACCAGTTGCCATTGGAAATAGTGCACAGAAATGTGCTTTTTGAGATCAGTCCTACTGAATCCCCCAGACTCTAAGGTTCAGCTGCAGATGGACATACCGATAACCTACAGTCAAAAGGAAGAAAACTCACCCACACTCAATACTGAATATTTAGGCCTCTTGTCGTCAGTGTTTGGCGACTAGCAATCATTTCTCTCACTGATCCTTTCTCTCTGCTGGTGGATCTTTATCATTCACAAATGAGCTTGAGATCCTTGGGGATGGGGGGGGGGGGAGCGGTTTAGCAGCAAAGTAATAGGTTTTTTCTGCTTAGCTCTTTGCTCTGTGCTTTTGTACTCACTACTGTGGTTTTCCCTCTGGAATGCCCAACATGATAATATCAATTTAGCCAGTGTGCTTCACTGATCTTTCGGAGAGTTCATAGCTGTTGTTCAATTTCCAGGAACCCTTGATTTTTGTGAGAAGGTTACAGTGAGGCTGAAGTTATCTTGGCTTATTAGTATAAGCAGTTATTCAGAAACCTAACAGCTCTTTTAGACATTAGTTCTGCTAACGTGCCTCAGCTGATTTCATGTTTAATAAATCCCATGCATACATACTCAAAAAGTCATCCCGAGGGTGACGTGAGTACAATTTTATCCATGTACTGTAATATTATTTTGTAAATGAAGCTGCCTTTCTCCAGCTCTAGTATGGGAGCTATTTTGTAGATTAAAGCATGTTTATCTCTGAATGCAAGATCTGGACTTTGTTCAACTCTTACTCAGTCTTCCGGTAGCTAATTACTGCTTGGATGAAGATCATTTGGATTAAGGTGTTACTCAGTATTTATATTTTTAAATCTTCATATGGACCAAATAGGACTTTCTCCAATCTCCTGGGAAGAGCAGGTGCCTTGCAGGGTGGTAACAGAAACGCAGAAGCTTTCCTTTGCTGGGCATTGCTTTGATTCCAGAATCATTCAGTAGTGATTGAAAAGCATTCAATAAAATTAAGCAGCTGTTTTATGTGGGTACCCAGGGAGAATTAAACAAGGTCTGTGCTTGTTTCTGAATCTCCAAGAAACACCTGCACTGTCATCCTGTTGCTGGCAGTTTTAGGCAAGTCCTGACCTGGACAAGAGCTGATCCTTCTCACACTGGCTGGAGGCATGTTAGCCAGACAGCAGCGAAAGGAAAATTCACCCTATACTTTGTACAACTGGCTCCCAGTGCCAATCAGCTGCCTAATCCCACCGCTAAATTTACTGAAATAAAAATAGGAGTTTAATGCATTTCACTTTTGTTCCTCACCTGGGTATGACTATTAAGTCATGAAAGTTTTACAAGCTTACAAATGAGCTGCAGTGACAAATGAGTACAGCGGGGTGGCCTGCGTGAAATGCTGGCGTTTGAAACCTGCGTAGCTGTCAAAGGGGCTTTGCTCCACTAGTATGGTCTCAGCAGAGCCAGACCCATGTTCGTCCCGGAACTGATCACACAAAATTAGAGATGGGACAGAAGAGAGACTCTGACTCCTAAACAGATAGTTGCCTTGGCCGAACAAAGAAGAACCATGAGATTCTTAAAGGCTGCTGTGAGTAGGAAGCTAAAAGGCTTTTTTCACTGTCAGATTGAAATGGAAGTTTTAAACCCTTTACTATATGAGCAGCATTAGGGTCTTCCAAGGGTGAATTCAGTCTCTTCCCCAGGAAAGGCGATTCCCTAGCAAAAATGAACTGAAAAGAAGAGTTTGCTCGATGAGTCAATAAGCAGATGATTGAGAGCAGACTGCTCTCTTCTCTGCAATATGTACCTCGGCGTTTCTCTCCAGTATGCCTCAAAGATTGTGCTGTTTGTGTATTCCGGAGCAAAGATTTCTCCTGGAATAATCCAGGATGGCTGTGGTAGAAAGCCATTCTGGAGGGGCCTCTGGAAGTTGCTACAAATAAAATCAAATGTGCTCAGTGACTTCTTATGCAGGCAATGCTGCCCTCAGCCTAGGGTTTCTACTGAGAGGCAGGAGCGTGCTACATTTTCAGAAGGTAAGTATCACGCAGTAAACCTCACCTGTGTGGGGCTTTAAGAAGAACAGGAGAAAAAAAGAAAAAAAAAATCTTGAAAATAGAAAAAGAAAACTCATAATGAGTTTCATTAGAGATCTCTATTACCAAACAGCACAGGATTCATTTTCTTGTCTGTTTTCACCCTCCTATAGGGATGAATGATGATTGAAGGACAGGATAATAAGAAGAGGGGAATGAGAACTTGCTGAGAACCAGTTAAAAAAAAAAAAGAGAAAGAGAGAGGGAAAGGAAAACAAGTGTTTTAGTTAGCTAGTCAAGGTTAGCTTAGCACTGTATCTGCTTTAACTGACATGATGAAAAATTATAGATGGCACAAAAGCAACTTCACTAATGCTGAACCCCAGGAAATTTATCTTGACAACTTAGTGAGCTTATTTGTTCTTCTATGAGGTTTTTAATCTCCCTGCTATGTCTTTTATCTTCATTTTCTGATATTTTTTTTTTTTTTTGAGAGAAAGAGTCCTATGCAAAGATAGCAACTTGCAATTCAGCGTGTTCATCTTTTGTTGCTTATTGGGGTAAGGGTAAAAAACCCTTTTGGAGACAGAACTCTGCTCTGCTCTGGTTTTGGTGCTTACTACCGAACTTGAAGGTTTTTGCAAAGAAAACACGGTTCGAAGAGAGTGACAGAGCTTTGAGCGCAAGGACGGCAGCTCACTGAACTGTTCGCAGACACAAACCCAGCTGCCCCGAGCTCCGCATCCGCCATCAGGGAGTGCCCGCCCCGAGGCTCCGGCGGGTCCGAATTGTTCCTCTGCTGTCCCCTCGCCTCGTCTCGAACAAGTTAGCTCAGGATGCGCGTCCTCAGGCAGCTACACCCCCCTGGGAACCTGGGCTTTGGCTTTCCCCCCCGTTCCCTCCCTGCCTACCCGCAGGGATAACGACGCCCTTCGCCTGCGTTAGGAACCCAGGGTTTAAGCCGGTTTGGCGGCGGGTCCGGGCTCGGACGGGGGAAAGGGGGGGGCGGGACGGACGGACACAGGACGCGGAGCATCCCGGCGCAGCCCTTCCCCTCGGGGCTGCCTCGCACCCGGCGGGGCCGGCGGCCGCNGGGGTCGGGGGAAGCCGCGGGTGCCTCGGCCTGCAGCCCACCTCCTGAGCATCGCCCAGCCCGAAGTGGGGTGCCGGTACTTACTTTCCGCATCAATTAATTGAACTCGGCTGGCTCGCAGCGCCGAGGCATCGCACAGCACCCCAGGCGTCCCGGAGCTCAGGACGGGGCAAAGTAATCCCGTTTGCGCTGAACTCCAGGAGCCCGGGTTTGCCTCTCGTCCCAGCTGCCTGGCCGGCCGGGACGTTATTCCCCAGGAAGGCAGAAAAACCGGGGAGAGGCTGCCCAGAAGAAGCTGCGCCCGCCCGAAGATGTTAGAGGAGGCGAAGGGGGGTTGCTTTTTGCTCGCTGCGTGCCTCCATGCCTGTCTTTCCCTTGTCTTAATCCTTTAGGGAGGAGACGCCAGGCAGACAGACAGACCGACCTTTCCTGGAGGGGCGATGCTGCCGAGCCCTGCCCCGGGCAGAAGAAAGCCTTTGCCGCCGGGACCCCCCGGCACCGGAGATGCGCGGCCCGGGGCAGGCTGCGGGAGAGCGTGAGGAGCTGCCTCCGCCTGCGCTTTTCTGAGGAGGAAAAAGCATGGTAAGAGCTGGACCCGATCCCTGGAGCTGAGCCCCGCCGAGCAGGAGGTGGGATTTTCCCGGGGTAGTTGCGGAGAGCTGTAACCTGGCAGAGGAGTGTTAAAGCGACTTGGCCCCGCTGGAAGAGGAACCCACTGCGGGCATCGCACCCCGCGTCGTGGCTGCAGGGAGGTCACTCAGGTCCTTCTCCTCCTCTCGCCCTTCTTTCTCCTTCCAGTGAACAAGAGAAGAAAGAACTGGTACTCGGCTCTTGCCAGTGTTGGGAATACCGTGCCTTTTGCCTGGGATGATATGCCCCGATGTGCCGCTTCGACGGGATGTACAAAGTGCAACTGGGACTGATCCGGCCAACAAAGTTTGCAGAGTGATCAGCAAGGACTGTGGGATGGAGGGTGCTGGGCACACGCCGGTCACTCGCAGTCCGACAGCGCAGACCTGCTGCTCCCTTGAAAGCTAACTCCTCATGGTCAAACTCTGCCGGCTCCTGTTTTTACTTCTCCCCTGCCAATTTGCACTTTCAGGAAAAAAAAACCACACACACACACACACACCTGATGCAATGCGGTGGTTCTGTGTTGGCTTTGTATATAAGATTTGCTATGCAATTCCAAAACTAAAAGAGGAGGAGAGACGGCTGTGCATCCCAGAGCAAACAGAGAATCAGAGGTGAAAGGTAGGAGCCAGCATTTCTCATTTAAATAAAACTAAATAACCTGAGGTACTTCTTACTGAAAACCTTTAAAACGCACCTATTGTATGTTTATTTTCTTTGTCTTAGAAGTGTAAAACTTCAAACAGTTTGAAACAAAGTGAAGAATTGCTCTCTGACACTGCCCAGAACTAGAGAACTGATGCATTTTGTAAGAGGAGTGTACCGAGGAGGAATGATGGAGTGTTTCATCAGCAAGACGTTTAGGAAACTAAACTAGAGAAAAAGCACCTCGTATAGTACGCTTCAGTAAAGATGAAGGGCTAGAGCAATGGACGCTGGAAACACTCGATCAATAGCCTATTTAAATGGGAATATATGCAAGCATGGAAAAGTGATTGCTTTCCTGTCTGTAGGGTATATTTGCAGAGGACAGCAGCAGAACATTTGCAGGTGAGCTGTCTGAATTAGGCTACTTCATGCTGGGGTGGTGCAGCGTGTTTCTGAAGGGATTGCTTAAAAAAAAACAGTCTGTAGGGTGGACTGTATTTGTGCGTTTTCAGTTCCTGCTCATAGAGCTTTCGGTGTTGTTCAGGGAGATTCAAAGGGGGTGAAGTCCATCTGGGGGTGAAGGGACTCTAAGAAAGGACCTTTGGTCTGTTTTGATGATGAGTAATTAATGGACGTCTGATGTCTCTGATCTCTGCAAGGAAAGGAGCTGATGTCATCATGAAAATCATGATATGATTTTCCCTCAGGAGAAACTATGACTTGGAACGACACCACTATGGATGGGGAAGGGTTGATGGTGGAAAGGGACTCTTCCTTTCGGATCCTCACGGGCTGCTTCCTCTCGCTGCTGATCCTCTCCACGCTGCTGGGAAACACGCTGGTCTGTGCAGCTGTCATTAGGTTTCGCCACCTCAGGTCCAAGGTGACCAACTTCTTTGTCATCTCCTTGGCCGTGTCAGATCTCTTAGTGGCAGTTTTGGTCATGCCGTGGAAAGCTGTGGCTGAGATTGCCGGTTTCTGGCCTTTTGGTTCATTTTGCAACATCTGGGTGGCCTTTGATATTATGTGCTCAACAGCCTCCATCTTAAATCTCTGTGTCATTAGTGTGGACAGATACTGGGCCATCTCCAGCCCATTTAGGTACGAGAGGAAGATGACCCCCAAGGCAGCCTTCATCATGATCAGCGTGGCATGGACTTTGTCCGTGTTGATTTCCTTCATCCCCGTGCAGCTGAACTGGCACAAGGCTACAACCACAAGCTTTTTGGACCTAAATGCCACCTTACAAGGTATAAGCATGGACAACTGTGATTCTAGCCTAAACAGGATGTATGCCATCTCCTCTTCTCTTATTAGCTTCTATATACCTGTGGCCATCATGATAGTAACTTACACGAGGATATACCGGATTGCTCAGAAGCAAATACGACGCATTTCAGCTTTGGAGAGAGCAGCAGTGCATGCCAAGAACTGCCAGAACACGAGCGGCAACAGAAGCAGTATGGACTGCCAGCAACCAGAGAGCAACTTCAAAATGTCCTTCAAGAGGGAAACGAAGGTTTTAAAGACTTTGTCGGTGATCATGGGGGTGTTTGTGTGCTGCTGGTTGCCATTTTTTGTATTGAACTGCATGATTCCCTTCTGTGAGCCTACCCAACCGTCCAAGGGAGCAGAAGCTTTCTGCATTAATTCCACCACCTTTGATGTTTTTGTTTGGTTTGGATGGGCTAATTCTTCCCTCAACCCCATAATTTATGCCTTCAATGCTGATTTCCGCAAGGCGTTTTCAACCCTGCTAGGATGCTACAGGCTCTGCCCTATGTCCAGCAATGCTATAGAGACTGTTAGTATTAACAATAACGGAGCAGTTGTTTTTTCGAGCCAACACGAGCCCAAAGGGTCCAGCCCCAAAGAGTCTAATCTGGTTTATCTGATTCCCCATGCAATTATCTGTCCGGAAGAAGAACCTCTCAAAAAGGAAGAAGAGGGTGAACTATCTAAGACCTTGGAGAAAATGTCTCCAGCACTGTCGGGTATCTTGGATTATGAAGCTGATGTTTCTTTGGAAAAGATCAATCCCATTACACAAAATGGGCAGCATAAAACCTGAACAGTAAGGTTTACCCAACAAGACCTACTAGTGTGTATTGTAATAATCTTTAAAAGGAAAAAAAAAAAAAAGATATACAAGATTTTTTGGTAAAAAATTAAACTCTAGGGAGAAAACCACATTTACACCAAGCCCAGAATTTGTTTTCCTGGCATTCAAAGCAAATTTAACATTTAAAACAATAAGCAGGAAAATATACTGAAAATTGGTTAAAAATAGGATATTAAACTGTCCTGTTTGTACTGAGGAAAATATACAAATTTAGATACAGTGCAGTGACAAAGAAAATATTGCTTCTCTACACAGATAAACCAATTTCTAGCTTAAAATGAGGCAAAAGATAAATGTTAAGTATTTAAAGATTAATGTTTACTAGAAGTTAAAAGATTGCTGTGTCTTGTGATAGTGGGTGTTAACAGGTCCTAATTAAAGACTGAGGGATTGTAAAGGTAGATAGATGCCTTCTTAAAATTATTTCTGACAAATAATTGAGCCTTATAATGAGAATGGTTATTTTTAAAGCTTTGGGAGGTAATATGTTGATACTGGTTTTATTTATTTATTGTTTTAAATTGATATTTTTCATATGTTATAACAGATCTAGCTTTATTTATGTTATTTAAGATGTTTAAATAATGGGATATTTTTGGAGTGTCATAACTGCATTTTGATCAGTCAACCAGTCAGCACTTTATTACAAGCTCTGATAGTCTGGAGAGCCGGTGAGGGGAATGAAGGAATGTTAAGAAGCTCAGCAAGAAACTAAGGAATCAACAAAACCGATGCTGTGTGGAGTTCGTTCGCTTGTGGGCTTATTTTGTTTTAAGTGGGATTTCTTTCAAAAGATAGGACCAGCGTTGACTGAGTTGTGAATTCTTTTCCCTTATAGAAATAAAAGAAATTGCTGCTATTTATTTTTAAAAAAGTTTCATGTTACAAAGACTTTGCTAGAATGTCAAGTTTGTGGATCTGTAAATACCTTAAATATGACTACAACCTTAAGAAGAATCCAATTTGAGAAGAAAAGCTTCTTAGATAACAATTCTTCGTATATAATGTTTTGTATTTATGTAAGATAAACAGCTTTCTCAGACTTTTCTTATTTCAAGTCTTGGATATCTTTTCTGAACAAACACAATTGGTTATAATGGTAGTAAACATGCCAAACCTCGTTATCGTCTGTATTATTGCAGTACCGCCAGGATCATGCTGTCTGTCTGCTGCTGTATCACGGTCAGAATTCAAAAGTGAGGTACCCAGTGCTTTACTTTGGAAACTAGGAGGACATTACATTTTAGTAATTACCATGTCAATAGGCCATTCAATACGGAATAGTGCCTCATTACCACTTTGGATTAAGACATTTCTAAATATGGATGGAACTGCAGCTCCCACCTCACAAATGTCCTGTGAGCTCCAAAAAAGTTGCCAATGTTTAATTAAAAAAAAAAACAAACCACACAAAACCAACAAAAACAAAACCTGCTACTTTTCCATTGTCCTTCCCTGCTGCTTCCCCTTTGTCACGCCAAAAGCGATCGGTGAGCGTTAGCAACAGGAACATGGGGTGTTACTATTCGGCAGCATTCAAAGCAAGCTATTTGTTTCCTGAATGGGAGAAAGTACCCTTTGGAGCAACTTTTTCATAACATATATCAAAAAATGTGTTGTCAGGAAAAGAGAACTGAGAGGGGAAAAAAAAAATTAAGTCTAATGAACTATATACATCCTGCATCAGGTCTGTGTATTTATGTATTGTGAATGTTTTCATAATTTTATTGCCTGTATGCTGCTTTCATACATATAATAAAATTATTTTGTGAACAGAAGGTCAAAATAAAACAATCTACATTGCATTTGTTAAATATATGCTGGGTTTTGGCAGTTGTATCGATTGTGTTAAAGGCAAGGACTGTTTATCTTTTTCCATGTGCCCTTACTTGGGATCACACCCGTGAGGCAGATGGGAATTTTTATTAGAAGCAGGAGAAAGTCCTGTCTACTGAGTGACCTCTGAGCCCTTGCTCTAAACTAGGATTTGGGAGCACTAAACACAGTTTGGAAACAGCCACGCTGCTTTAATGTGACTAGTTAAAATGTGTAAAGCTTGACCTACTGGTGATTCTTATTTCAATGACTTTTTTCTTTTTTTTTTTACCTTGGTGTAACAGGCTAGTGAACTTGGTTTATGCCTTGGTTTATTGTTGTTTGTTTGGTTTTTTTTTTTTTTTTT
>VXBL01001078.1:101962-157938 GCA_013400195.1 Aramus guarauna
CCCCCCCCAGCAGTATTTTCTGCTGTGGAGCGAGTCTTGCTCTGTGCTGTTCTGATGTGCCTGCAAATAACCCGTGTAACCTTTTTTTTTGGCCATTGCTTCCTCGTGACTGAAGGTATTTTTCTATTTGTGGATGGAAAAGGTTAATAATTCACCTGATGGCCTTGATAAAGGAGCTGTTTGCAACAAATGAACTGTAATCACTAGATTAAATCTGAATACATTTCTCCCTTCCCTTGGCAAGCATTTTGTGTTGATTTGGGTTTCTGACTTAAGCAAGCGTACAAAAGATAGAGGATGAGAGAGGAAATGCCTTTGCTGATGTACACTTTTAATAACACAGTTATTGGGAGCCAGTCCTGGATTCCTTCAAATCCATAGCTTTCAGAAGCACCCAAATCTGAATGAAAGCTCAAAAACCTGCTTTGACTAGTACCTTGAGAGACAGATAATTCCAGTAAATATTTTGGTTTTCTGGTATAATGTTAGAAGAATCTGTTCCCAGAGAAACAACCGATGTGGCCGCACGACGAAAGTGACTTAAAGAACAAGGAAAACAATGGTATCTGTTTCTTACCTTTAAAAGATCGAGACACGTAACGCAGAACGTTCTCGCGCTGTTCTGTTGCAGTAGAGATGGGCTGAACAGAGTGCAGGGCTCCAGCCACGAGCCTCGGATCAGGTCAATGTTGATCCCCTCTTTGGGAGCGGGTCTGGACTGTCCAGCTGCCTCCTCGAGCCCCGTGGCGGCTGCTGGGTTTGCACGGTGGTGTTCCTTCTCCAGCCCAGACCTCAAAGTCAAGGATGCACCAGTGAACACCAGCCTTCCCAGGAGGACCTGCAGAGCCCCGTGCTGCTGGCCTCCTGCCCTCCCCAGCCCGGCACAGCTCGTCCCAAAGCACCACTGGAAGCATCTTTCTACAAATGTAGTTTTGAGGCTGAATGTGTAAATTGAGTATACGATGGGTATTTTCATGTTGGTTGTCTTTACAGTCCTGGTCAGAATGAAATGGCGATTTTCTGCCATGCCTGTTTTTATTCTATTTCTAGGAAAAAACTCTGGGCAATGATAGAGGAGAAGGCTGCTGGCCGTGATCTGCTGATGGTCATTACTTCTCTATTTCGATTGCATTTCCCTTTTGGTCCCATCAGGCTCTTCCTCCCCCTTTCCAGGAGGGATGTTCCCATCGGTTCTTTGGCGAAGGAGGCCCCTCGGCGCCCGCGGGGGCAGCGGTGATGGACGGCGCTGGCCGGGTGGTGCAAAGCCGGACACAAGTCACACGGAGCAGCCGCAACGGACCGGGGCTCCCGGTCGTGCACCAAAATACTGTGACTGGCATCAAGGGCACTGCTCATTTCTGTCCCTCTGAATGGGAAAGAGGCAACGTGGGCATCAGAGGGTTACCCTGGGCCTCATTCGTCATCGCCCCGTGGACCCACCGGGGAGCAGCGCTGGGGTGGTGGCACTGGGGAAACCCTGTGCCCCAGCTCCCCCATCACGGTCCTGAGCAGCCAGAGGAGACGGCGGAAGGAAGAGAAAATTCCTGTTTCAGTAGTTCCTACCCAACAGATCTGTTTGTGGGATACTTCAAATAAAAAAACAAAACAAAACAAACAAAACAACCTAGAAAAAGTGTTGTTTGAGTATATCGTTAGAGGATGTTTTGACATTTTCAGAATTAATTTCTTTATTTTTAATTTAGTTAACTTTTCAGTTTGCAGTGTTAGATTTTTAAAACTCAGATCAGATCTCTGGTTTGAAATTATTCACAAAAAAGTTAAATATTAAAAATCAAATTAAATAATTTAATATGACTTTGATTAAACAATTAGATTGTTCAAAACTGTTCCCTGCTCCCTGTGCTTGATTTTCAGATCGTTAAACTCCTATTCATTTCACATTTTTCTGAGACAAGGAAACGTTTTAAAATTTTGAAAGAAGACACAGAAGGAGAGAAATATTTGCTTCCCAGATTCTCCTTCCACTGATGTGAGAAATCAAACGTTTCGCTGCACTAAACTACCCTTGCGAAGTTTCTTTTAATTTCAGAGAGACAACTACGTATTCAGACACCCAGACATTTTCCTCCGTTCGTTTTTATTTTCTTTCTTTCTTAATAAAGGAGCTTCTGATGGTACTGCTTTTCCTAATCATTTGGGTGCCATTCTGTATCAGTACCAATAATTCCACTTTCATATGCGCGTACCTCCACATATACAGCACACATTGTTCTCGATCAGTGCATTCACGGAGCATGTGGAAGCGCTGAGAGGTGAGCTTAAATTAATGCATTTCTTTGCTGCAGAAGACGAACCAGGCCTGTATCGTCCGCATTAAAAGGACAAACCTGTCAGGGCTGATAGGTCTTTAATGCCAGCAGTCCTTCACGTGTGACCTTGGGCTCAGCAGCCCTTTTCACAGCACCGCGCTGGAAACGGGCTGAGACTGGCGGGGAAACGCAGTTAATTCCAGCCGGTCGTGCTCTGCCTGTTTGGCAGCGCCTGCGTGCCCCAGAGACGAAGCGTTCAGAAAACTGTAAAAACATACGCTTTGAAATTGCTCGGTAAAAGGTGTTTTAAATAAAATAGAATAAAAAAAAGATTTAAGGATGCTGTTATGTACTTTTACACTTTCCAGAATTCTGAGGCTTTTGTGACTATTTCTGTAATGATTTCAAAGTTGTAAATTGCACCTTCCAATATCCTTCTCTTTGCTCTTCTGTGGTTGTACGAGACTTTGATGCTGATTTGTGTTCTCAGCTGAAGATGCTGCTCCAGCAGCTCCTCCAGCCTGCTGACGCCTGCCAAAACCCCAGATCCCACCAGGTCCACTGGGACGTGGGACAGCAGTGAAAGGACCCCCCTGGAAATGGCTGCTTTTGAACAGTGGGAAATTATTTTTGAGCAAAAAAATTCACTTTTCAAATTGGTATCTGTTTTGTAGGTCCTAAAAATAACCCATTTTCATATTTTTCCAGATTTATTTGCAAATAGTTTGAATTACTTTTCTCAAAAGCAAGACATGGCAAGTTTTTTTTTCTCAAAAGCAAGGCTTTATACAATTCTTACAAAGTAGAATATTTTCAAGGCATTTTGTTCACATATAGCATTCTTCAAAATAATAGGACAATTTCTGATGAGAACGGTTTAATGAAGAAACTTCCAGTCATAGCTCTTTCTTGCTTGAGGAGATAAAATATAGTGATAGGTAGCTTTGTGACAGCTCGTAGCATTTCCCAGCAACCAGTGTAAGCAGTCACATTTAGACATTTAGTAATTCCACTTGTACTATTTAGTCCTCCTCATTGTGCAATATGGATTATATTTAAAAATAAATAATTATCTAAAGGTAACGTCCATCATAATAAGTGCCATTAATTGGCCTTTTGCGGGGAGTCTCAACAGACCTCCCAGGGACAGAGCCCTGGCCAGGACTTAGAGGACTTTTACCCCTCTAAATGGCATTTTTATACGCAGGCTACAGCACATGAGTTCCTGCCCTCTGTGCCCATCTTACCGCCTTTCAGCTGGAGCAAATTCCTTCTTCCCCCTTCCCTGTCTTGTGTGGATGTTCTCTCCCTTCTGCCTCTTCCCCCCCCGCTTGTTAGGATAAAGTAAATCATAGGAATGTGATTTGAACTGACGCAGGAAACAGTTTTTACTATACCAGCACCAGATCCTGTCTCTAACTCAGCTGGTCCTGGCCCAAAGACGGCCACGGGCTGAGCTGGACTCCGGCCCTTTCCGCATCCCCTGCCCACGCACACGTGCACGGGCGCAGCGTCCCGGGGAGCTTGTTTGTTGGTTCCTCCGCACCCACAGCCCCGAGGTCCACGGTGCACATCTGGAAGTGGGACGGGGAGACCCCCAGCCGGTGTATTGAGACATTCTCAAGAAAAGGCTAAAAACCCAATGAGCTCATACCCTTTTGCCTGTGACAGTATACTTAACCCCTGAAACAGCACTCCTCCAGTATGGTCAAGCATCTGCCCTTCCCAGCTCAAA
The DNA here is from genome assembly GCA_013400195.1 of Aramus guarauna. NCBI lineage: Eukaryota > Metazoa > Chordata > Aves > Gruiformes > Aramidae > Aramus > Aramus guarauna. The sequence continues at coordinate 105,968 of VXBL01001078.1, forward strand.
AACCATTTTCAGCGATTTTATTTTGCAGCATTTACTCCGCTCTAATGTGCAAAGACACACATCTCCTACAGGTAATTTAAGGAAAGACCCAGCTGCACCATAAAAGAAAATAGAACATAAAGTAGAGTTATCAATCCCGACACCCAGGAAGAAAAACCCCATCAGCGAGGGGCCGGATTCCCACCCCCTTGCCATGGATGTGAACCAGGGCAACCACATCGGAGCTGTGCTGCGCTGACGCGGTGTGAGCGAGGAGCCAGACCGGGATCTCACCCAGCGACGGTGCTGCGGTCCGGTCTGCAGTACGCGCGCACTTCCACTCCGAAACCAGCACAATAAAAGAAACACTTTACAGACCACAGGCTGCAATCAATGGAGCGTTCGATATTTCAGTCACTTTCTTTTTCAAAATGACTGGTGACTCCTTTCCACTCCCATTTGCTGGCTGTGCACAAAATTAAATGTAGGAAAGTTTCACTGGTAAAAGCCTCTGGGGTTTATAGTGCAGCCAAACTCTTGCAGAGAGAGGTGTGGGGTGGGATGGCTGAGGAGAAAATGCACTTTTACTTAAAATGGAAGGGCTTCTGTGATTTTATTTTATTTTATTTTATTTTATTTTAATTTATTTTTTATTTTATTTTATTTTATTATTTTATTTTATCATTTCATTTCATTTCATTTCATTTCATTTCATTTCATTTCATTTCATTTCATTTCACAGCTTTCCCTTGCTCTCAGCTGACAGAAAATCATTCCCGAATGCTACTTTCCTATGCGCTTTACGTAATCTTTCCAAACTATTACCATGCTCACTCCCTAACGTCTGCCCCAGGTGCTCCAGAAACAGATTTCCCTTCCTTGGGCTGAATGTCTCATTTATTGCGAAGGACTCCCTTATTTTAAGTGCTTTGTTGGGTTTTCCCCCTCCTCACTCAACTGACCGGAACTGGGAAATTCAGCATCGTCTTGTAATGTTGCTTCTTTTGACAGCAGCAAGTAAATGTTTAGTTGTGTCCTTAACTCCGGTGCGCTAAACAGACTGTAATTATTTCAACAGTTACGTTCATCAAAACGCCCCTTATATTTTCATTCCTTAGGGAAAATAAAAGATTGACATGTAATGCTGCAAGTCTTGAAGGTCTCTCTCCGGCACAGGCGCGCTGCAGGCTGCAATGATGCGCAGTCGGAGCATGGGTGGTGGCATCTGCGCACGGTGCGTGGAAAAGCTGTACGAGAAAAATAAATGAGTAGGTCTCATGATACACAGTCCTACCCACCACAGACAGGTCTGGGGCATTCACAGGGCTGAGACATACCTGAATATTATGATTTCTGTGATTGTTATGCCAGCAGTGAAGGTATGATCTTTTACTTGGGATGTCAGGGAGGACACAGTTACCGTTTGCACAGGGTGTAATGGCATTTCAAACTTTAATTCCAGTTTATTCCAATCTATCACATCTTCAGTGGGAAGCTGAGATGGCAGGAACATGCATGAGGAGGTTTTAGTGCTGCTTTCATGTCATTGTTGTTTGTTATGGAGGACCCATCGCCCCTGTTCTCACGGCAGTCCTGGGCGCGTGGGTTTGGGGAACACTGCATTAGGTTTTTCATGAGGACATCGCTGTGATGATACCCGATTCATCTTCATTACAGCCGTCAGGCTGTGCCCCATGCTGGCATCCCAGGTGATTTCTGCTTCCTCTGGTCCTTTCTGAAATAAATAAAAAAAAACAATCACCTGTAACAGTCCCTCAATGAGCAATTTCTGGGGGCAGGGTCAGCTAATCCTGAATGCTCCATTTTGAGTAGATGGAGAAGGTCCCACCCACGCAGCCGGTAGGTGATGACTGACAGCGTGGGTGCTACCAAAGCAACCGCTCTGCGGTCCCGTGGTGCCTCCCATCAGCGGAGCTCCGGGGGCAGCTTTCCAGCGCTGGCAAGAAATCCTTGCTGTGACCGCTGCTGCCGACGCTGATGGGACTGCCCGGGCGAGCGAGCGCTTCTCTGGTGGGCAGAGACAGCTCGGGCTGGCCAGGGGTGGGTTTGCTTTAGAAGAACATCGCGATTTCAGGAGAGAAACGTTCCTGATCCAATCCCACAGACTCCCTGCGACTCGACACGGAGCCCTTGGGATGCTCAGCAAGCGCTGCCCAAGCACGCTGCCTTCCGCCCAGCCGACGAAGGGGATACCCACACCCCCGGCTCCCCAAAGGCTGCCCAAATTTGCCTCCCTCTGTTATCTCCCTGCCTGCAGCTCAGGAGCTACAGCAGCAGCCGATGCTGTAATTTCAGTGGAAGCCTTGATTTTATTCAGTGTGCCGCCAAAATTAGGCCACCGATGCTGCCAAGAGGCATGCTTTTTTGGTTTGATATGCAGAGAATGCATTTTTAATGCTATAAGTGCTGTTCTCTACCATTGGACTCCCATGTGATGTATGACTGCAGTCAGAGCCTTGCAGTAAAACAACATTTGCTTTCAAAGAGGATAGAGAGAAATACAACAAATAATATTTTTTCATTAAACCAGGAAAATGTTACTTTTAACTGGCTGGCTCTGACCTTTCTCAGATCTCAGCCGCCAGGTAGTAATTCTGCCTTGTGAGGCTAGAACTGGAGAAAGAACAATTTTCTAACCAAACCTAATGTTTACCACTGCCAGAAAAGTTGTGTGTCTAGACATGGACACCAATCTTCAGCTAAAGTTGAGAAACATTTAGTACAATTTTTATTTTCTTTCATCCTGGTCATGCTGTGGACCTAATTGTAGAAAAGATTTGGCATTAAATGCGCAGGCTTCATGGATCTAAATTCACAGCTGGGCAGAAAAGATTTAATACTAAAAACTACCTCCCAAAAAAATCCCAAACATCCTCCCCACCAGCGAAGAACTTGCTGTGAGGTGGAAACAACCGATTTGATTCTTGGACATCTGTGATTCCTTTTGGTCATCCCTATGCAGACTAAGATAATAATCACAAAAAAATTTGGGAAAGAGGAGTAAGGATTATTTTCCTGCATGAGCATCCACTGTGCTCTAGATGGGAGAGAAATTCTTGCCTTGGGTTACCCCACAAAATAAATCTTTCTAGGGCATGGACAGTTGCCAGCGCTTATGCAGAGTCATTAGGAAGCACACGGAGCGTTGCACTTCACTTTCTCCCTGGGAACTGGGAATTGGGGTGCTTGCACGAGGAAGGAGAACAAAAACGTGGTAGTGACTTTAGGTCCTAGTGGGACACAGCCTGCTGCTTCTCGCTCGCTCTGGGTTGCAGTTTCGCACCAAGTCACCCTGGTGAGCAAGGTTTCCCATCCCGGAGATTTTCTGATTGCAAAAGCTGCCTGGTCAACACCTAGAAAGAAGAGTGATTGCAAGGAATTAATGAGTTGACTGAAATATAGTCACATAAAATTACGATGTTTACTGAAAAACAATGAGTTAAGCAAAATCTAAGCAATAAAAAAAAGCGTTTTGCTGTCTCTGTGTGTCTGTTCTCCCAGCCACGTGCAGCAGGAGGGAGCTGGAGCCGGCCGTGCCACCGTCACGACAAAGCAAGCTAAAGCTGCTCCCTCGCTCCTGTCTCCTGGCGAGGGTTGGGAGCAGCTCTGCCGCGTGGGATCTGCGCGGAGCGCATCTGGTTAACTTGACTATCTGTGTCATTTGGAATAAGATTAGAAACAACGGCTCAGGCAATCCCCGCTTTGCCTGGGAGCGCTTTCTAATCAGCAAGTTTAGGGAAAGAGACAGTGCCAGATGAGCAGCTACTTAATTTCTGATGCATCCTAAAGCAGGCAGAAAATGGGGTGCATGCTTACAAGAACCCGGACAACCGGTCTCTTTCTGGATTAATGTGAAAGGTGTTTTCAGGAGAGAAATGCAGTGCTATGAATCCTCTCGAGCTTTGAGGATTTTCTGTTTCAGATCTTCACAATCTGAGTTTATTGCTTTTTTTTCCATGTGGGGGCATGGCTACATATCCGCATTCATTCGAGACAGGAGGCCCTGTCTTAGAGCAATTGTACACTTGAAATTCTCCCATCAAGCAAAATGCAATTGGTTTCTTCCTCCTTTTCCTGCTTAGCAGAAGAAACGTTCCCTCCCGTGGGGATGCATTAGCAGGGAAGAGACTGTACACACAGGAAAGAAATGTTGGAGTCACTCAGGGACAAATGTTGATCTATTACAGCTGAATAAATCCACAGTAATGTAATTTATTCCCTGGGATTTGCATTAGATTTATCCTGGCATATATGAGATCGCAACGTTCTGCACGCACGGTTCCCCTGCTGATTAGCACAATGCGATTCTGATGAAATTCCAGACTACCTTAAGACTGTCTGATGTTTCCCTCAGAAGACCCTTTTTTCAGTCGCTTATCTCTTTGCTGAACCTCAGCCGTTTGGATAGAGATTTTTTTATGCTGGATATGTGCCTCAGGCAAATCTACAAACTTTTAAAGTGTCAGCCACAACAGCGAAGTCGATGCAGCGTAAGAGAACAGGAGAAAAAGAAAGTTGTGTTTCCCATATGAAAATTTATGGCTGTTGCGAGGAGAAGCTCAAAGGTTGCTGCGCTTTGTAGTGAGGGCAGATAGGTCTGCAGGTGGCTGGTGCTGGCCGTGCCGTCTGTTGGATTTTGGTATTCCAGCAGGGAAAAATACACCCAAACTTCAGCAATTTAGGTGTTTCCGGAACCACCTCACTTTGCGTGTGCTCAGGAGCGTGTTGAGCAGCTCTGATGAATGCATCCTCACCAAGCGTGCTCCTTCTCCTTCCACCTGGAAATGGGCTCTCCTCCACTGAGCTTTCGAGCCTGACCTAAGAGAAGGTTTGCAGAGGCAGAGGAGGATTTTCTGTACCGCAGCTATGGTGGTACTACATGTGAGAAGAGAAGCAGTGTCCATCCTGTCTTCAAAAACCCATTTTGATGCCCCCAGGGAGGTCTGCCCCTGCCTACTGAGACATTTCATTTTAAACATAAAAGAGATGAAAAATGCTGTTTTTGCAGCAGAATCACCTTATTGCATGAGCAGGTTAACAGAAAGGAGCTAAGGTATTTTTCAGTTGGTATTAGAAAAGGTGGAAAAATAGGGCTGAGAAGGTTTTCTGCCAAGAGAAGGATGTCCAGCTAGACAAGGGACTTTTTGGTGGATTGTACAGAAAAGTTACAGGCAAGTGGGGAACGGTGCTGAGGATGGGAGCTGGGACCCCAGGACCCTCCACTCCCAGTCCCACTGCAGAGGGGATTTATTATTAAACAATAACAAAGAGGGAGAGGTTTCATCTGCTTTTTTTTTTTCTTTTTTCTCTAATAAAAGGATATGGCAGAGGGTCAGAAAGGGGAGATATTGCTAATCACTTGCTTCCACATGTGTGTTTAACTGACAGTTGTGTGCCCAGGGTGATTCCAGCATTGCCATCCAGGAAATGAAACCAGCAGAAGTCTTTCCTATTAAAGCTGACACAGCTTGAGAGGGCTTAAACAACAAAACTAAAATGAAAAATGAACAGCTGGAGCTTCCATTCACACTGAGGCGAAAGATGGGGGAGAGGCACGAGGGATTTGGTGAATTTGAAAATAAGGAGTAGTGTCCCACTCGTTACACGCTGCTGGCAGGAAAGGTCAACGCTGCTGAGTTGCTGCTCCCACCCGTGATGCCCAAACCTAGCTCCAGAAGGCTTCCTTGGGCCGACGTTTGGGGAGAAACAGTCCCCACAAGGCTGTCAGCCTGCATGGCTGGGGTTCACGCCAATTTTGCCTCGTACTAACAACGTACCCAACTCGCGTTCCCAACCCACCATACAGAGAGTTTCTGTGGTCTGGCTTCAGGCATCGCAAATGCCTGCTTTGAAGCAGGAATTGCTTGCAGCAGCTCTGCAGGATTGTGTTTTCTTGCAAAATGTACATTTAAAATAATCTGTGATGTTAAAAAAACCCCTCTCCTCTGTATGCTACTAGTCTCTCTGAACAGGAGTTTCGATGATAGAGACTGTACAAAGTGGTCTGAAATAAAAGCAAGCGCCATTCCGGCTCTGTGTTCCAATTAGATGTGGCCTTTTTGAGGTATTAAAATGAGTGTAGAGAGGCAGGACAATTGTTGAAATTAATTTTTATGCCTATAGGCATCATAGTTACCTTTTTTTTTCTTAGGTGACTGAAAAAAACCCACCTAAGTGACCTTGTTTTCCTAATGCTCCCATCAACTTTCCAAACCGAAGCTTAAGGAAAGCAACTAAATTGCCGATATTTATCTGAGCCTAAAGAAGCAGAATCCCTTACAATTCTTGCATCACAGGAATTGAGAGGCAGCAAAAACATGGCAGCTCCATAATTTGTTTTTACTGACATGCTTAGGCAATGAGCGTGACATCTTGCAGAGGACTTACAGGATCAAAGGAAGATTTTCATTACCAGAACTAAAAGACAAATCCAGAGTTCCTTTACATTATTCATTTCCATTTCAAGTATCCAGATCTTTTGATGGAACTCATAGGAAGGGAGAAGGACAGGAATTGCTTAGATTGGGGATCTGAGTTTGCCTGAAAGAATCGAGAAATGGATCAAGGTACAGTTTTCATTTTCTGGAGCATCTCAGAAGGAGCAGACACCTCAGTGCTTTTGTCTCTAGCTCCTAAAAGTTTTGATTTTATTTTACTGATATCCTCATTTCCTTCCCAACCAATTTCTCCAGTGTTTGAATCTTTCTAATATGAGGAGAGGAAGCCTGGATGATCTACTCCACTGCCACATGTCGCAGGGTGACCTCATGCAACGGTCCGACCATCCCATACGTGATTTCTTCTTCAGACACCCAAAGGACATCCCTTCCTGCTGGGCTCTAAACCTGCTCTCCTGGCCCACAGCTGCAGCAACTGCCTCCTCTCTGCCGGGGCTCATGGCTGGTGTTGGTTTGCTTACTTTCCCCTAAAGGTCATGGGAAGTTTGGACAAAGAGAAAGAAACCATCCAGGCTGATGGAAAAGCTGCAATCTCACCGGGAGCGAAGGGAAAGGAGGGAGAGGACAAAACCAGCCTTCATATTCCTCCAGATCTCAGCCCCTCACTCATTTGCAGCACCTACACTATTTCTTCATGCTACAAACTACCTACTCGCCCATGTGCCCGCCGTGGACCAGGAATATTCCCTATCAGCCAGAGCAAGCAGAGCCCTGGCCATTTCCTGCAGGGAGCAATAGGATGCGTTCATTGATGTATGCATGGCCTCGTGCTTCATCAAGAAAAGCATTTCCCATCAGCCGGAGTGAATGGCCAAGTCCCATCCTGACCGGTGGGCAGATGAGCGAGGCTGCGACAGCTACAGAAGATCCTGCTTCTGGGTGATATGGGTGGAGCACAAAAACCTTCATCCTCTCCCTGATCCCTACACCAGCGGGCACAGCCTTGGGGTTATTTGCGCCTTGCTGTCCTGCCCGTGTTGGTGCACGGAGCTTTCTATACCTTGGGTAGGGCTGATGCACAGAACTTTATACACCTTGGGTAGGGCTGACAGGCTCCAGATGGTCGGCATGGTACCTTACAGAAGAGTCAAATCATAATTAAAAAAAAAAAAGCCACATGAGTGATTTTGAAAGTAATAAGATAATGTTGCCATAATACGAGGGACCTGGGATCAGAAAAGCAATCATTTTTGGATAAGTCGTTCAGCCATTTAACCTTCTTAGCATCTGAGAAATCCCCTGTAATGGACTCGCGGTTATATAGTACCACCCCGTCTGCGAAGCAGACACTAATAATGTCATTGTTTTATCCCTCTTCATTCTGCTGTCAGTTAACCACTGTTTTCTCTGTTAGATAATAATAAAGCTGATGTGCATTTTACTGTGTTCAGATATATTGCTCTCTAAACGAGAGGGAATAATTTCAGTTTAATGTCAGGCTCCAGTGAAGGAAGAAATGAACATGAAAAGCAAGTACCCCCTTGAAATATTTGTTCCAAAAGCAAAATTTATTACTGCATACTACATGCCCATTTTTCACCAGTGTTTTGTACAGTCACGGCGAATTATGTATAAATTGTCACAGCTCCATTGGCTTTAATAGCACTAGCACCTCATGTTGAAACAACCCTGTGGAATGAGTGATATTTAAATACGGGTGTGAACACTGAGAAATCACAAAGTTGAACTTTTTTGCTGAGGCCCGTGAATATTAGCTTGCTACCACATCTCTTGTCACTCTGCACCTATTTTCCTAAAGAAAAAAGGGAAGATCTGCTGAGAGCTTGCTCCATTGCCTAACCGCCCACACAGACAGCGCTATCTCCCCTTCCATATTGTATCATCCATCATCTGATTTTATTGTCTTTTTATCCTTTTAACATCATCGCTACGGCATGGGGGTGCGAATGAGGAGAAGGTGCCAGCTCGGACCCGGGAGACTGGCTCTGCTCAGAGGTGCAGCTCCACCTCTCTGCTGCTACTCACTGCTTCTGCCCCGGGGCGGGGGGAGCCGGGGGGATACCAGACCCCCCGAGAGCGTTGAATGTCACAGGCAGGATTTCATCCTCCAAGGTGCACGGTGGTTGTGTGCTGCCTGCCTGTGCTCCCTGCACGGAGCGGTACCTCTCACTGCACTAGCTCGCAGGGAGAAGGTAATGTGAAGGGTTATGCTTGTTCTCAGGAACTGCGAAGAAGTTGCATGGCCAGCGCTGTATTCAGAATTTCAATCTGTATTTTCACTTTCCTTGTTACACTTTTGCAGGCCCAAGTTCCCTAAACTTGCCTAACAAGTGCTCCTCTGATTTTAGCTGGAATTGTCTTTCACCTTACTATATTTCCTATCTATTATTCAGATATCAATAGATAACTCTTCATGGGCTTTTAAAAAATTAAGAAAAATTCTCTGATTGAAATCAGTTGCTTATTGTTTGTTTATTTCTTCAAGAAATGGCCGTTTTCAGATTTGAAATATAAATCTTATTGTAGCAAATGTAGACTATGGTAAACATCTAAAGAAAAAGGTGAGCAGCTTGTGGTTGAGCGCAAGCAATAAAACAAATTTCAAATTTAGCATCCTATTTTCTGTAATGCGCTTCTGCCCTTCACGCACACTGTAATCCATCCTGGGGGTTGAGTAAGGCATTGGCTGAACGCTCAAATAACCACAGAAGGGAATATTTCACCACGGGATAGTCCAGGAGCTCTGTTCTGAGATGTATTTAACACCACCTGCCAGGAGATGAGGAGCTCAGGTAGGGCCACAGGATTGAATTGTTTCCAAGACACTCTCCTCTGAAGCCTTTCCTCTGCTGGTGAGACAAGCGTGTCTGATGGACGACTGTCTTCAGACAGGACCAAGAGCTTGTAAAACTAAATAGGATGTCTGCTGGAAAATACGCTCAACAAAAGCAGCAGTTTGTCTTTGCAACAATCTGGTGTTTGCACTGAAGTTCACTTTGTCCTGGAGAGCACAGTAAAAGAGGAAAGGTTGAATAACACGAGAGGTGTCCTGTCACGTATGTAGATATACGATGGGGCTCAGGCTGTATGCTTAAGATGCAACAACAACATACAGTGAAGGCATTCAGCAGAAAGAGAGAAGTGGATTAAGACAGAAAAAATAACTAAATTTTCAAAAAAAGGGTCACGGACAGTGTATCTTTACAATATTGTGGAGAGAAATCAGAAAATGTCCTGAACCCAAAGGAGACCGAGTCTGTGTGAGTCACAGGAACTCAATCGCAAGCCCGAGAGGTAGAAAGTGAGCTCAGAGTTTCAGTCATCCTCTCCAGGCAGGAATGAGTCAGACAAGCAGACATTTGATGATGCTCCTTCCGGAGAGGAACTGGAAAAGTTGCAGTGGGAGAAGAGCAGCCAGTGGGCGAGCTGGGCGGCCGTGGGGAGCACCAGGAGATCTCAGCCCAGGGCTGCTTGCCGGGGGCACCTATGGAGAGGGGTCTGAGGGCAGGTTTGTAACTGCTCCAGCACCCACCGTGCTCTCATCAGGAGACCTGAGATAAAATCCTCCTCCACATGTAGCTCTTGTTGCTCCAGCCCTCCTACAGAGTCATTTGGCCTCTCTTGTAAATAAAAAAAGAGCATTCTTGTATTGTCTTACTACTTAATCCATGCTAGCTTTGCTCCGGATCGTTAGTCGTTGACTTTAGAGTCGATTTACTTGGTGGCTCTTTCAGATTTGGCACTGGAACTTCACCGCAGGAGACCAGTGAGGCGCGTTGAAACCGCCAGCCCCGGCCCCGCATCTCCGGCAGCACCTCGGCAACGCGCAACTGCTGTGCGGCTGCTTTGCAAACCAGGACCTCGCACCCTGCCTGGTGCCACACAAAGGAGGCTGGGGGTGGATTGGTGGTTTGAATGCAGGAATTATTATAGACATTGTTTAGGAAAGACTGTATATTCGAGGCTACTTCACGAAAATAAAAGGTTGGAGACCCACACAAGAGCAGAGAGCTGCTTGGCGTGCCCCTGCGCTAGCTTTGCCGCAGGATTTGGGGAGGTTTGTGCGTGGGGAAGTCATGAGCCTGCTCTGCTGGCAAGAGGCACTGGCTGTTAGGTGACACGATGGGAGGAATTTTCGACGCAGCATCCTGGAGCAGCTGCAGCAAGGATCTCGCTGCCTTCACCTCCCAGCAGGCTGAACGCCTCTCGGCGTGCACAGGGACAGGGTTAAGAGGAGAGCTCCGGGCTAAAGGAGTCAGACCCGTGCCTCTCTCTTGGCTGTATTAGACCTCCCAAACTATGAGGCATGGTGGAGGCAACTCTGCAAGAACTTCAAATGAAATGAAAGCCTTTGTCCCAGTCCACCATTTGCTCCGGGAGCTCAGTGCCGGCGGCCCGAGCAAGCCCTGGCAGGCTCCGCGGCGTGGGGAGGTCCATCCTCACCTCCGAAGGCAGCAACTTGCTCTTCCCCTTCTCCAGAGGCATTGGGTCCAAGCAGAATCACAGCTCTGCTAATGCTGAACCACAGAGAATACTTGTTAACACGAAGCAAATGCTTTAAGCCTAACCCCTTTCAAAATTTTCCCCGGTGCCAAAGCCATTTTAAAGTAAAAGTTTCTGTGTCTTTTTTTTTTTTTTTTTTTTCCCCTTTCTCTCTTTTTAAGTGGTTCAAAGAGAATATGCTACGTTACATAACTCCTGCTATTTTTTCAAATATTAAAAGCCACCAGGCAAAGCTATGCTGGTGAGTCGGGGCTGGGTAGAGGAGGCTTTGAACTAGGAGATCCCTGGGCTGGGAGGCAGATGTGGCACCCAAATCTAGGTTACCGATAGCCATCGATGCTCTCTTGGGCTCTGCCTCCCAACCCCTGGTGCTGTAGGAGTTGAGGCATTTTCTGCTCTTTCCACATCTGCTCCTTCCTTTTGCCAAGGTCCCCTCTAATCAGGATGTACTAAATGCGGCTGGGTAGGCTAAGGGTGGTCTCAGCGATCGATGTTTTTCCTCTTATACATGCAAAATAACTATAAAAAGCATCATCTCCTATGTATGCTGCCTCTACCTCATTGGAAATCTTTCTGAGATTCCAGGCTCTGAGTCTGGATGAAGTTCTCCTCCCACAGAAAAAGTAAAGATAAATGATTTGGTTATAAAAGCACGAATTCTTATTTAGTGTGAATATTCTCCTGAAATGGAAGAGAGAATTATAAAACCTTTTGTCTTACAAAATGAAGCTCTTTCACAAAAAGAAGAAAGAGCATTAATTCATTCAGAAGACTCAGGATTGTTGTTTAAGAATGTCATGGAAAACATGCAGCAAAATGTGAAATACCAGAAAGCTGAGCATTTTGGCATGTCCCTGAAAATTCAGAGTGGGGCTAATTTTGTGGGATTTTTCAGTTGGAAAGTGATATTTTCCATGCAATTTTCTAACCTGTGTATGTGTCAGAGTGGCTATTTATTTGCCTGGAGCGCAAATGCAAAGCTATATCAAGCAAAAGTAAAACCGCCATAAATTTAATATATATTTAAAAATAAAGGGGAAGAGCTGAAATGAAAAGTAAAAGAAAGAAAATATTGCAGCTTCAAAGTAGCATAAGATTAAAGTGGGTTTTCTGACTTTACATAATATCTAGGTTATTAATACATCACATATAAAAAATAGGCTATTTTAATAGCAACCTGAAGGCTCGGTAGTGAAGGTTTCTGTCAATCCCTTCCGGAATAACAGCATTTCCCCAGTTCAGCTCCTTTTCTTATGTTACCCAAATATATTAAGGTTTATCAGACAAGGGGGGTCCGCAGAGCTTGCAAAGACCACCACTGCTTTTCTAGCACCGGCGCTCTGTTCTCCATCAGCTGCTCTTCCTCCCCTGTGCACGCGTGCAGCTCTCCTCCCCACTCCCTTCCCTGAGTGGTGATTTCAAACGTTTTTATTTTCCTTTACCACAAGGGAGCTCTACTGTTGTGCTCAGCGTGCTAACGGGGGCAGTTTGTCATGACATTTTCCCTGGAAATTCCCATTGTATGATGTAGCTGTCACGGAGGATCACTCCCTCTCCGGGGCTTGAATAGCTGCTGCTGAACTCCTGGACCTCTGCGGCAGCTCTGCTCGGCACGCACGCATCTCTGACCTCTCCCACACGCAGGCATCTTCCACGAAATTAATGCCCAGGGTTTGCTTTAATCATGTTAGCAAACCCACGGAGTGACTGGAGCGCTGTGTTTGACTGCTGGGTTCAGTGAGGGCACAGGACAGTATCCAGCCACATCCCCATCACTTCTCGGGTTATATTCCAAGGCTGATTAAAGTATTTGTTGAAAAGGATTCAGCGCTGACAAAGAACAGGACTTTTAGTGGCATAGATCATTAAAATCTGGACAAGATACACCCCTGTCCTGGTTAATTAATTTCTAAAATAATTCTGTTGCTGTGATTTCTGAATATACCGAGTGTGATTTTGTCCACTCTAACTGAACAACCATGTATGCAAAATATTTTTTTTCCTCAGAACTCACAACATCTTGAGGACAAATTTAATACCTTTTTATTGTCCTTTTCAGCACAGTTTTCCAGGGAACTGCCTAAAAATTTATCCTTCTATCCACCAGCTCCACACAGCCCCTTCTGGGCTGCAATAACAGTCTTTTTATAACGTACATCATTCAGTGCAAACCAGCTTGGGGCAAGAAGGGAGACGATATTCTCTATCTATTAACTTTGAAGGAGAATTGGAGGTAGAAGGCAGTTAACTGCTCACACTAAGCAATAGGAGCCAGATCTTTTATTTTCTGCTTTGCTCATATAAAGAAACCTGACACAGCCTGACACTAAGACAAAGTACACGATTGCCATGGATTTAGGCAGTGAGCTAACAGTAGATATTTTACCCTTCCTAAACTGCAGCTATGTGAATTTTCTTCAGAGGTCTAGGATCCAGGGCAGGATCTTGCTTAAGCTGTGGTGATACAAAGAAATCAGAGCCTGTTGGTAGGCATGTATGTATGTGTGAGGTTGCAATCGAATATTCAAAGCTGCCAATAATGAGTGATGCCAATGATGGCAAGGATGTAACTGAAATGACAGTGTAGAAATGAGCCCTGCGATCTTACACGTACAAATTAAAGCTAGGCTGCATCCTAACAACTTTCATGAAGTTGCTTTGATGCATATTTTATTTTTTCCCATGGCATAAAATGCCATGTACTCTTTTGCCTGCAGTTCTCTCGCTCTTCACATGAAGTCTTTCAGGATGTCATTTCTCAGAAAGTTCTCCTAAATCAAGACATAAACGGAAGCATGAATTTATATACCAACAGACTCATTGGGATGGGTGGTTTGCAGGGAAATAACAGTTTAGTAACAGAGTACTCCCTTGCTCTACATCCCCTGCCTGACATTAGCTGACAGAGGGGATCTCGTACACGCTCAGTACCTGCAGCTCCCCAGATGTACTTGCACAGATGTTGAGTGCACCCATTTCTTTGCAGAAACTGTTGCTTGCTACATGACCCACATGAATTAAGGACCAAACTTGCTCACGTTCCTTTACCTCATCTTGCCTTGATGACTGTGGCACTGCTTACAGAGAAAGGCAGTATAATTGCTGTAAAGCAGTTGTGTTAATAACCAGGCTGCCCTGTGCGGAGTTGATGCTGTCAGATTTCAATATCACAACAAAGATTGATTTTGTACATTTTATTTTTAAGGCAAAGTACAGCCAAAAATGTTTCAGGAATGAAATGTTTCTGCTGCAAAAGAACCAGCTGGCTGGGGCAAGGCAGCTCCTGGAGCCACCCTGGTGTAGATGCTCGTGGTGAGGCTCAGCAGCGCAGTCGGGGTGCTGTGAGCCACGGGACACGGGACGGGGGAGTCACCCGGCTGCTCTGCAGCCCCTTCCAGCCACCGACAGGCTCTGGTGCCCTGGGCAGCCCCATGTGGGCCACCACCCGTGTCCCCTGTGCCCACTGGCCACAGAGCTGCGTTTCGGCTCAGCCCCTCTGCCCTTGCCTGAGCTGTGCTGCCGGGGCGTTATGCCCAGTCCTGTTCCTTGGCCCTGTGGCTTCATCTGCAGCTGCCCCATCACTTTGCACTTCCCTGGGGATCTGGACTGTGGCTGACCCTGGCTGCGGCCACTGGACCTGCTCAGCTCTTGCCCAGGTATGAGGGGGCTGCATCCCTACCTGGGGGTGCTGCCCTGCCGTCACCCTCGGTCCTGCTTGCTTGTCCCTTGCCGAGCAGCCTGCTCCGTCCTCTCCTTGGCTCTGCCATCCACACCCTGGCTGCAGCCAGCACGGCGGTGAACCAAACCCTCAAATCCTGGGGCAAGAAGCGGGGAATAATAAGAGTTGTTTTCCAAATCCGTAATTCCACTTAAGTGCAACTTTTTCCTCTGCATATATGGCTGGAGGAGATGGCTACAGAAATATTTGAGAAAGCACGGGTTAGAAATGTGTTGGTCCTGAAGCATGTTAGTCAGCTTATAGCCAGGAAGAAGGAAATCTCCAGCCCTTGCCTTTGTGACAATGTTCTTGGCAAGAAAAAACTGCAAATCAAAATCACCAATTTTGAAATCTGGCCTCTTGAAGGAGAAAGGAAAGAGAGATGCTGAGAAAGCACACAGCTACAGAACTGGGAAAATGTGATTTTTCTGGGTTTTGGGAAACTTAACACCTTGTCCAAAACATTCAGATGTCCCTGTCTCATCCAAAGTGTGTTACATGGCTGGGTGATCCAGCAGCACAGAAATGTGCTGTCAGTGATACGGAAGCATCGCCTGAGCTAGCAGAAGGTGCTCACAGTGCGTCCGTGAGCAACGAAGCAGGAGGATAAGCTCAGGTAACAGCACGGGCCAGACTGCGGGGCTGGGAGGCTGTTCCCCTAGAGCTCCTTGAACTGTGGTTAGAGAAGCTACCAAGGCAGGAGAAATGATGCTTTGGACTGTGATGTTCTATGCCTTGCACCCTCGGGAGAAATAAAAATAACCTGTGCTTTGCCAGCAGGCAAGAGAGAAGAAAGATGTTTTAACATGAGATTAGAATATAAAGGGCAAATGAGGAAATTGAGAGCTGTGAAACGTGAGGGGAGCAAAGAGAGCATTGGTTAAAAATGGGGAAAATGGAAGGTTGCTCCAGATAAAGATGCTATCTTCTTCTGCACCAGCAGTACTGAGCAAGTCTCTGACCGTTTTGAAGGAACCAAAATAGATTTCTTCTTCTATTTCTTTTCCGTGTCTCCTTTGACATGCCAACCGAGGGCTTAGAAGATTTTCATGAAGGTCCTTGCTCCCGGTGAGGCTGGCAGGCGTCTGCCGGTGGCTGATGGCAGACCCTCCTCCTTCTCCCTCGCATCCTGCTCCTTCCTCCACCTGCCCCGCTCCCGCTGCCAGCTCCTCTCCCTCTCTGGGACTTGTCAGATCCCTTTCTTCCCCACAGGCAGAGTGTGAGATTGAGAAGAGCCTTCCAGGCAAGCAGCCCAGGAAATGTCGCAGAAGAACACCAACATTTTTTTTCCATCAGAATTGAACATTTCAGGCAATGTTGCCAAAAAAATCCCAAACCCAACGAACCGGGGGCTTACCAGAACTGTTTGCCCAAAAGCAAGCATTCTTGACTCAATGAAGACTGCCAGGTGAAATGGTGTGAGGGGCTGGGAGGCCAGCTGGGAGAGGTGCAGAGCAGGTCCACCATGATGGCCAGGAGGGCAGAGAAAACCTGCCGAAAGCCAGGTGTGCTTCCACTCCCGACGTGAGTGCTGAGGGGAGGTGGGATAGATGTCTACGAAGGCATTAGGGAATAAATACCCTGGAAAGGGAGAGGAGAAGCAGTTTACTTGAAAAGGGCATCTCACCAGGAAGCTGGTACACAGAGGTCATGGATGAAGTTCAGCAGGAAATTACAGGGTCTTGCCCTCGGGATGCTGTGGCTCTGGGGCAGCTCGTCTCCTCGCGTGGGTGGGAGAGGAGCACATGAGGGCTCCGAGCACGTCTCAGCAGCTCCATTGGGTCGTGGAAATGGCTGCACGATGCTTGTGCCTGGAGCAGCAGCTGGGCTCAACAACTCAGGAGGTCCCTTTTAATGCCATGTGCCCGCATCTCCTCATCTTTCGTGTTTTTTTGCTGGTACCTATCCGTCTGTTTCCTCAAGCAATTGAAATCATTTTTACCTTGGGTAAAACTTGCTAATGGCAAGAAAAGAAAAAGAGAAAACAATGTAAGAAAAATACTGACACCATCACTGTCAGAAATGTTTCACTTTTTCCCCAAAGCCACCACAAATCCACTCTGAGTCTATTTTACATTCGCTTTTGAAATATCTGCATTCAGAAACTGTCTATTATGTGCAAATCATTTACTTGCTTGAAACGTTAACATAAAATAACTTTGTTTCATCATAGTTAGAACTTTTTTCCTGGAATTTATACGGATTCTTTATTTTGGGAAGAAGTGAACTTTGATGGAAAGGCACAAAGCAATGCCTGAGCAGTGAGCAGCGGATCAGAAACTTCTCCATGTGTTGTGCTACATGAACAAAGGGATTTTGGAAGGTGGGAAGCTGCTGGCAGTGGGAAATAATTTCATGAAACATTCCCTTAAGCAACAGTCAATGAGAGCAAGAATTTTGACATGAATTCCAAAGGAATTTGGGGTTTATAGGAATATCAAGAATATTCAGTTTTCATTATTGATTATAAATATAATTATAATTATAATTTTGGAAAAGCTGTTCAGCTTTGTGCATTCCATTGCTTGTGACCTAGCTAGCAGTTTTCAAATACTAAGCCACTGCCTTAATCACAAACTGACATTAAATCCAGGTAAATGCTGTCTGAAAGCCTTTTCTGTTTAAATCGCCAATTAATGGCCATTTCAGTAGATCAGTGGTTTAATTTCTGGCCACATCTGGATGTGGAAGGAAGCCCAGGCACAGCTGCCCACCCGGCTGGTAGCCTGGGCGAGAAGGGGAGCTGCTGAGCAGGTCACGGAGCTGGAGCCGTTTCATCACCTCAACACAAAGATGGAGACGGGGTCACTGGGGAGGTGCGTGAGAACTTGCTCTGCTGCTTCTGTGGTATTGCCATCTTAGAGAACAAGGATCTTCTGTCTCATTATGAAAGAGGAAAAAAAACCCCAAACATTAGCATTATCCCCAAAGCTTGTTCATCTGTTTAAATTCTCACACTCCATTCTTTTCTGTTGTCAATCTACTTATATCTCTCCCCGAGGAAGAATTAAGGACTGAAACACTCCTCCAATAACACTGGAACATGCCTCAAACAATAAGGGGACAGAGAGAGAGCAAGGGCAAACTCTACTATGGGGACAGGGCTGGTGAAAACTCAAAAATTCTTGAAAACAAGAAGTGCTGAAATTTTGTGGTGTGTTTTTGTTCCGATTTTGAATGAAAAACATTGAGGGGAGACTAAAAAAAAGAAGTGTGCTTTGTAAATATTTTTTTGTTCAAGAATTGTGTTTCAGGTCTGGTTAGAGTTGTTCGCAGTTCTCTATTTTTATATTGGTCTCATATTTTTTCCCACTGTTTCAATGACCAAAAGAGTGTTGATGTGAACTTATGAATCCAGCATGAAATACAGTACTAATCCAAACTGTCCATAATGGTGATATTATAGGGTTTATACCACTTCTTTCTTGAATACCTAGTGGAGGCATTTTTAATTTTTTTTTTAAATTTTCAAATAATTTGAAGATAATTTTTTTCAAACAATAAATAAACACAAATAAAATATGCAGAACACTTTGTCCACTTACACTCAGAAGTAATGGTCCTCACCTCCAGTCACTACACCTCTTAAATCTCCTAACTGACCCTGGTGAATAACTGAGCTCTGAAAACTGCAAGCTTCTGGAAAAACTTGAAATTTCAGACGAGGAAAAACTCTGAGCATCCCAGTCTGCTTTTACTGTCATCAGAGCCAAGGCAGAAGGAGCTGGAGGAGCAGCAGTGCCCTGACCTTGGCTTGGAGCGTGGATCCTTCTGTGTCCCTACCAGCACAGGTCCTCATGTATTTGAAACCTTACATCTCATTCAAGTAGTAGCAAACTTGCAATGAAAATTTGGGTGGCATAAATATGCTTCTTTTTTTTTTTTTTTTTTTTTAATAGCTGAAACTCGATTATCACTTGTTACAAACAAGCACACAACTTTATATACCTAATGTAAGTGAAAATGAAACCATCTGTTGAATGGCTTCCCACTACGGAATAACAGATGCATTAAACATGTGCCATAAACGGTGCTGGTGGCTTTGAGGCCAGATTGTTTTCAGTCTTCTGCTGCAGTGATTGATTACCCTGTGGGTATTGCTCAAGTCGCATGTTCCACTTTTTGTCTAGCATGAGGCAAAATTGAGTGATCTGGTAGCTGCTACATGGACTGAAGTCACAGAGTTCAGCATTTACTTGACTTCCTCTCTAATACAGCCATAGAGCTTCACACCATGGTTTCTGAATCTAGCTCAGCTCTAACTGAGCTAAATGAGTGATTTTTCAGCCCAAAGAGTTTGAGAACTCCCGACAGCTTTGCAGTAGAGCTATTAACTCCCATGTTTCAAATTTAAAATGTACACACCATATACTGTTGAAGTTACGTCTTGCACATATTTCACAACACTTGTGAAAATGATAGATTAAAACCCCAGAGTGAAATTATACCTTTTAGCTTGAAATATATGGTAGGATTCCTGTGCTTCAGGAGATAAATGTTTGTCTTTGCACAAACCAGCCTGCAAGATAAAGGAGGGTATCAAAGGTACCGGAATATATTGGAGCTGTTGCTTGAGGGGTCTCTAAAGACTGTTGCTGCTGGTGCCCCTGTACTGGGGAGTGTCTTTGTGTTTGGCCCTTCAGGTTGGCTTTTGCTGTTGATGGGCAGAGTGTGCATCAGGCTAACTCAGGTTGTGTTTAGCGACAGTGCTGATAAGCACACACAAAGATACAGAGAGAGGATGATCATATAACTTTTTTTTTTTTTTTTTTTTTTTTTTTTTTTTGTTGTCAACATTTTTTTTTTTTNTTTCATTATAGCTAGACACATACTTTGATTTCATCTTCTACTCTTCTTACTTTGTCCTGGAATTGTTCCATTTGACACCTTCCATTTTTGGAAGAGCTTTTGTTTCTACTGCCTCCAGCAGGCTGGAAACCCATTAACTGAAATGCCCATCAGATAATTCACCTTTGGAGGTGTGAGTACAAACTACCACATTTCAGGGTTATTTTAACAGTTCTGCTTGCCTTTCCTTTCATTGACAACATATAATAGATAGGATAGAGAACAATCAACCTCTGGTTTATCTCAGTGGAGTTTGAGTTCTCTCATTATCTTGCACAATTAACCCTTGAACAAATTTAGCTTAATGACATTTTGTGTTGGAATAGACAAGTATTTCTCAAGAGCTCCATAACAGGATTTCATCGAACATATATCACTTCTCCAATCTCCTCATCCTTTCTTCTGCTTCTTTGTTCCTCAGTGAAAGTACTATTTGCTGTAAAACATTTCTTTTCACTAGCTATGGACATGAAGAAATTCAGAGATTTCTTTTAAAGAAAGGGTTTTTTAGATATGTGAGTACATGGAAGTGAGTTCTTTGACAATCATTTTTGGTCTGCTGAGGCTCATAAAAATCCCTGAATATTTATAACAACCACTACAACAAAAGGAAGGAAGGAAGGAAGATATCAAGTATAGACTAGAGAAACTGCTTCAAAAAGATCTTCATCTCTTTGGGAAATGACTTTGAATGCAGTTGTCAAAGAAGCCTCAGGGAATTAGGTGCTCAAATTCCATTAAACTTCATAAGAACGTAATCATCTCATCACCTTGGTCTCCTAAGTAGATCCAAGCTATGTTCTGAATATTGTTGCAGAAAGAAATGTTTAGAAATGAATGATTTGCATCTCATTTAAAAATACAGGATTATTTCATTTCCTCCTCATTGGGATGATCAGTTGCAGTTTTGGTTTGCAATGAAGAGCTTCATGAAACACGGCAGGGCAACCCTGCCTCCGTTCCTGCCTGCATATTCTGTTTTGGGAAGAATTTAATGATTCTTACATTTGTCTGGGATTTCTCAATGGACTGGAAACCCAGCTGAAATGCTGAGAAGGAGTGCAGAGGGGCTGCAGTGTGTCCAGGGTCCAGCATAGATGTGAGCTGCTTGGCTTGTGAAATAGGTGAGGGAATGACTATGTGGGTGACCAGCTGGCAAAAAGCAAGTTCTGCAAGAAGGGTGATAACAAACAATGGATCTGGTGAAAGCCAACCATAAGTCTCACTGCTATCATAATTTTGAGATAAATCTCAGCCTGAAAAGACCAAGTCATCACACCAATACAAAAATCTGTTCTTGTATAGGCAGAAAATTGGCAGGATTTGGTGTACTGTTTGCTCCTGATCCTGAACTCACCAAAAGAAATGAACTGGCTTTCTGAATGGACCTTGTCACTGCACCAGCTCAACAGCCTGCCTAAATTCATTCATTAATGACATTACAAATATGATTTGGATGGAAGAAAAGCCACAGAAAAATTAGGTTTGGATTGAAAAATTGCATCACATTTGACCCTTTAACAATGCATTTATGAATTTGTTTCATTTAGGGGACTTTCCTTCCTTTAAAAATATATTTAAGTTAATGTCTAAACACAATGATTTTCAGAGAAAAAAACCCTTGGGCTTTTCATTAGAAAAATGTCAGAACCATTTTTTTTCCCCCCAGTTTTGAAATTTCTGTCTCTGGCTTTCTTAGCCAAACCAAGTCATGCCTCTCATACTTGTGAATGGTTCCAGTTGATGTAAATGGTGGGTTTTTTTCTTTGACTTGCTGTAATGTTGAGTGGCAAAACTTGCACAACATGATCTTAATTTGATGGGATAGGCAATTAATCATTAGTTCATTAGTTTCACCTTCCAAGCTCCTACATGTCATTTCCTCTAAAGAACATTTAGTAAGTTTTGGGGTAATTTGAAAAGTCTTTACAAGTTCGGTTCAGTAGTAACCCCACTGAAGAAGCATAAAGAGCTTTGGATTTGTACTAGCAGAATTTCAAACTTCCTGCTTGGCGAGCAAATAAATGAAGGAATAAATGAAGGAAAAATGAGAGGAAAACAAAAACCTACTTCAATATTTTTAGCAGAAAAGGTACATCACTAAGAAACCAAACTCTAAAGGTTTATTTGATGTGCCAGAATTACTTGACAGAAGCCATGTAAGAAATGGTGCCAAGGTGGGAAGCCAAGGACCTTGTACGGCAGTGAAACATTTACAGTGTCCCAGAGCTTGACCATTTCCTATTCCCTGTTGATGTATGAACTACATTCCTCATGGTCTTGGCTTTTCTTGGTACCTGTAATGGGCTTAATTCCAAGCAGGTTGTTATGAATGCCAGTCGTGCCACAGAACATGCCAGAAACTCATTACTCCATGCTGGGAAAAGCTCAAGGTCCAACATCATCACACTACCTCCAAAATGAAACCGAGGTCCATAACACCTACAGCACTTTCCTGAATATTATTATCTTTTTCTAAAACACAGTAACAAAAGCTCTGCACAATTTTAGATTTTGGTTTTCAATTTTTTTTCTAAGACACAAATGTACAATTTATTGCTTTGAAGAATGTCCAAATGAAGACAATCTTATGAGTCTATGGCTGCTCTGGATTTATGGTTGAGGCAATGCTGCTTGAGGGTTTGTGGCACTGGAGGTGCAATACCTGGAGCCCTGTGCTTTCAAAAGACAGTCTCCTCTGAGGATAGGCGTGCTCCAGACTTCTGGCACACAGCACTGTAGGAGAGGTAGAGTAGAATGGATTCATTGTCTTAGGGTCCTAGATCACGGGTGCGGTGTAACATAATTATTTGAACATTTGAACTATCTATGGGCTCAGGGAAAAAAAAATACCAAAACCAAACCAAAACAAAAAAACCCAAACAAACAAAAAAATCATGATGGCAAGAGGCAATACCAAGCACTAGTCCCATCATCAAAAGTCGATCTCTCCAAGAGATGGGGTAGACGGTGCTCTAGAGATGCTCTTTGTCTGGGCTGACTAGCTGAGACAAAGTGGTTTATGTCATAGTTGTCTAAGATGAGACAAAATAAACCCCTCTCTGCTGTTTAGTTGACTTCTGTTTTGCTTGTTCTCATCATTTTGTGACAAATTACATGATGCCAGGCATTCCTCTCAAAGCTCAGTACTTTCAGTCATGCGAATAGATCAGTTTTGGCTTCCTAATAATCCTCTGACTTTGTGGCTGCAAAGAATAAACAAACAAGATCTCCAAAAGATCAGGATGATACAAAATATATATGTATAGATGATAACAGAACAATTCTATTAATCTTCAGTTTTGGACTTGCAGAAGGCTGGTATTTGAAATCCTAACAACTGTGTCCATTTATAAACTTCAAACCAGGATTTAAATGCTTTCAGTAATCAGCTTTGTACCATATATTCAAAGGATCTGAACCCTTTTGCATTAAAGTTAAGGGAAGCTTTGAAAATTAATTCAGTGAAAGTTTTTAACTTTAGATTAAAGTATTTAATATTCAAAAAGTGCATTCTCTAAAAAATTGTTCCTTGAATTAGAAAGGGAGCAGGAGCAGTCTCCTATTTACCTTTCTGTAAGACATTATCCTTTTCACAATTTCAAATTATTTCTTTTTCATCCTTTCCTCTTCATCCCTGTCACCGAATTCATTAGTCATTTTTACTGACACATCTACTAAGTGAGCTAAGCCCTATTATGATTAGGCTTCAAAATATGCTAATCAAAAAACCTACAGTATAAATATTTAAATTTCAGATTTTAGTAAATCTACCGTATCAAAAGTAAAAGGAAAGAAAATGAAGCAACAGAACACATGTATTATGTATACTATTATTATAGGAATGTATGAGAAAGCCTCCACAGAAAAGCCTCTTTTTTTTTTTTTTTTCTTTTTTTTTTGTAAAATAAGGGTCCTGTTGAGAAATGTTATTGCAGTGAGTAGGCAGGCAGCCTATACCTACGCAGCGATGGTAATTAGAGTGGTGCCTCGTCGTTCTGACAGGCAGCGTTGCTATCAATCGATCGATCTGAAACAGCCAATTTCTTTCAAAACATTTAATTTTATCCACATTTGGGTGACTCTCACCATACTTTTGATCAATTCAGGAAGGACCAGAGCCAGTTCGAATACCCCCAAGCCACATCAGCGTGTGTTGCCCCCGGCCTAGGGGTGAACATGGGGAGGGACCACCAGAAGCGCCCGTCGGTCCATGCAGACACCGCTGTGCAGGGCGGGGGTCGGAAGGTGGAAGGGCTAAAACCCTGCAGGGAGCTGACTTGTCAGAAGGGGAAAAGGAACAACAGCTTCCTGAAAAGTCCTCCTGAAGAGGCTTATCTTGGCCTTCCTAGGCTGACGTGCCCAGCATTGTGCTGGTAGGAAACACCGTTCTCCCAGCCATGGGTGCATACTTTAAGTGCTGGATAGGGGAGAAAAATCTCTGTTGAAACGATGAAGTCTTTGGTGTGTGGGTTTTTTTTCCCCTCCATGGCTTCCCATAATTCAATATTCAAATGTCAATCAATTTAACAGTCCATGACCTACAGCTTTTGTTTACAGAGTATTTTGTGAGTTGCTCAGTTCCTCATGTTTTGCACATCAGCAATAAACATAAATTCCCTTGAGCTATGGGCGAGAAGAAACTAATTTCTCAACCTGTGTTTAATCTCATCTTTTGCTGTTCCAAAGCGTTTGAGGCTCTCTTGCATTGCCAGTGAATGGACAGAAAGGAGGAAGACGAGGCTGTCACATCGTTTGAGTATTTGTCCTGACTCTAAAAGAGAAAATTTCTATAGGAAAAGGAGTTCTGTGTCCCTTGCTGTTGATGAACAGATGGAAAATGTAGCTAGCAGAGAAGTTTCATTTGCATCAGATTACTTGAAAGTCCTTAGGAACTACCATTACCGTGCACACATTCATAATTGATTAATGGGACAGTTTTTAATGTTCTTTTGGTCTGATGTAGGTACAAAAGTCTGAGATATGTGAATTCATGCAAGGCCAAATTCTCATTTTTTTCTGGGATGGTTTCACTTGAAAAGTAGAAACATCAGCGTCCTGCAGCTGTCCCAGGGTTTCCATACACAAAGGCTTATCCCATTTGAAAAGCCCAAGGGTTGCCATGAACCTTTTCCAGGATACATTCTACACATTATCCTGTACCTGTATCTTTTGCTGAACAATTATTCTAAAACGTTACAATATTTTGCAAGCATAAAGAACTGTGTATCTCATGCTGTGCATTTTTTATATGTGACATTATTCTTATGTATCCATCTGAAATTGTAGAAACATTAAAAGGACAATAAAATTCCACTCTGATTTTATTTTCCAGAAGTATTTTTACAATCAAGAACTACATTTTAAAAGCCACTATGTAGCTAGATTAAAGCAGAAACATGATCTGGAGTGCTGTTAATGTTACTTTGTTTTTTCCTATCATATTTATTCTTATTGGTATAAATCTTTGCAGACCACATGAGAGAGCCCAGAATGCCACATCTCTACCAACCTGAAATAAAAATATGCACAGTATGAAAATATCAGCAATCAATAATTCCCAAACCGGCTTCCATCAGTGGCTATCCAAACTTATCATACTGCCCGAGGACAATTTCCTGCTGAAAACCCAGTCTGAAACAAACGATTAAGTGAACGAGTGATGATAATGTGCTTTGAAAGTTAAGCCAGGGGTGATTAAATGTCTGTGGGTAATAAACAGAATTATAAGTATTTAGGAAACAAAGCACAACTCCAAACATGACCACAGCATAGTATATCATTAGCTGTTGTAAGCAAAAGACATTCATTTGTGGGACAAGATAATGGTTGGATGTGAGAAACTGTCTGTTCCATTAAGTGCTGTTTTCTCCATTCTTTAAAATGCCTCCCCGTAAGCTAAGTGCTGTGTTATAAGCATTTAACATGCTTGATGATACATTTATACATTTCATAATTCAGAGCTGTTTCCACACCCTCAAAAGTCTCTTTGGCAAATGCTATTTTGAAAGAGATAGCTTAGCGAGAAGAGAATTTGGCTCTTTTAAAAATGAGCTTACTCCTGTGTCACATGGATCATGGTGAAATTTGACTGGGAGAGGCCCTTGGGAGTTGAACTAGAACATATCAGCTCACATTTTGAGCCATTCACTTGCATCGTATTTTCAGACAATAAAGGATAATAATTCAAGATTTAAACTTTGATGGCTTCAATTGCTTAGCAACAGTTTTAGAAAACTCAGATTGTTTCACTACAAAATTGAAAGAACTGCTGGGATCTGGAAAACAATTGATAGATTAATCTAGCTAATTTAATTCTTCATTTCTTTTGCCTTAATTGCAGGATAGCAGATTAGGTAAAATCCAGTACAAGCAGTCATTGTGGGCTGAAAAAGCAAAACGGTTAAGGAAGCTGTTAGCAAACATTTCTATTTTGGAATATACAGGCAATAATAGCACAGAGTTATCAAGAAATAATCTTCAGAGCTTGGTCTAGCTCTGCAGAGCACAAGATTTGAATCAACAGGTCCTCATTGTTGTCAAACAGATTTCCTGATTAGTGTTAAAAAAACCCACCCAACAACAAAACTATTTCGTGCCACTAGATAGAGTCAGTTGAAGCCTGGGGATTTTTGCTATAAATATTGACACGCCCCCGCAACCGCTATTCTGACTCATCCTCTTTCTCTTTCCTGTTCCCCTCTTTGGCTTCAGTTTCACGCTAACGTTACACTTCTTACTCACCAAGCGGTGGAGTCACTTCTGCCTTCAGCACAACTTATAAAGCCTTCCTTTCAAATCTTTGGAGAGAAAGCACAGTCTGACAGATCACCTTTTATTTATCCTGTCTGCTTAGGATGCCATCTGCCTAGGCAACACGGCTTGGATTGCCGCATGCCTCCCATCCTAATGTGGGGTCTGGTTGCCACCGGGCTTGTTGAAAGTGTTCCCCTTCCCTCTGCTCCTCCTGGCCCTCTGCAGCCTCATGCAAGCACTGCTGGAATGGCCAAATAGAAAGGTTTCCGTGTGGCACAGTTTGTCTTCCTCCCTTCCCTTAATTAAACAGGGTGCTCCAAAAAGAGTCAAAAGGAAATCCCAAAGAAGCCAGGAGAGTTTTCCCACTGGTGTTGGATCAGGATAAGGCACAGTGAAAGGCACATTTTTAAAAGTAGGTACAGTTTCCCTGCTTGTGACCAGAGGATGAGCCATTTGGAGCATGCGAAACATGCCAAGCATTGGAAGAGTGCTTCCACTCTTTGAGAAGCCCTTTGAGTAAAGGCATGCATGGATTTCACAGGGTTTCGTGGATGATCTCTAGTCATGTTTGGAGGTGTGCAAAACCACTGTCCATTCACTTCTCTTTTTCAACTTTAAACTTAAGCCTGCAGGTTTTCAAGGTGCTTTTGCCAAAATCATGGTTACGCAGGAGATAGGAATTATTGATCTTGGTTTTCCACCTTCCTTTGAGTCTGATTCCTGATTTCCTGAGGTAACTTCTTTTTCCTGCAGTGATTTTTTAAACTGGGTTCTTCAACAGTTTGCAACCGTGACAAAACTATCACCTTACATCTAGAAATACTTAATCTTATTAATAGCATTTTTTTGATGGACCTTCTTCAAGGAAACCCCAGAAGGACTGTATCACCTATTTTTTCCTTTTATTCATTAACCATTATTCATTAACTGGATTGGACAAGCAGTATTCTCCTGTAAATTGCTATTCTGTTTAGTTTGTAACTCACTGTGATCTCTTTAACTCTTTTTATATTTTCAATCAATTTCCTTGTAAACTAAGATGAACTCATTAGTTAAAACTTCCTGTAATCAAGGTCCTGCCCTTCAAAAGAAGGCTCCAGATCTTGGGTCCAGTTTCCAGTTTCAGCATTTTTATTTACATTGTCATTAACTCCTTTTCAAGATCCTTCAGATACCCTGCATCAATAATCTCTGATCTAATGACCACTGTCTAGTCTTTAACCAATTTATGTTAGCCACTGCCGCAGGCCTTTTCAGTTTATTACTTTGCTTCAATTTGTAAATAAAAAGAGAGGATAGCCTTGTCTTGATTTGAGATGTTATTGTCTGCTCTTGAAATGTTAAAAAAGTTTAAAAAGAAAGCAAGAACCTCTTCAAAATGAGATGTTAAGGTATTCAAACAGAGCTGACAATTGAATCAAGTGTTCACAGTCTTGCAAGCATGCAAAGCTTTCCTCCCAAAGATGTGGCTGTAGAAATTAAATCACTGGTCTGTGTAGGCTGTGCTGGTTCAGGCTCGAGAAACATTTTCAGTCTTACCTAAGTATTTCCCCTTGATCCCTGGCTTCAGATGAATTTGCGATAAACTTGTTGCTCTGTGCTAAATACCACTCCTGCCCCACGCCAATTGCTTTATCATTAATTGTCCTGCTATTGCATCCTCATGCTCCAGTCCTGTGCATTAAATTCCAGTAATCTAATTTCTACACCTTTCTGCCTCTATCCTGGAAACAGCCCACCCCAGACTGTTTTGATGGACATTATCCTGGAAGAATTTTCCCGGGCTTCTCTAGTACATTTCTTGGTCTCTTGGTATTGGCCACACGTTGGTTGATCACCCTTGAGCTACGAGCACCCAAACATGCAGGGTGACAGCGTCTGCCCCAGCTTGGCAGTGGTCATCACGTCTTCCATGGGCATCTCTGCAGGGAGAGCTGGAGAGTCAACGTCTGCTGCCCCTGGAGGGGCTCCGGGCAAGACAGAGAGGAGGCAGGGAAGGGAGGACACAAGAAGGCATCTGGGCAAGTGCCTGCTCTGCTCCTCCCCTTGTTTTCCCTGTTCCTTGGCTATAAATAGAGATGCCAGTCTCCGGAGCTGTCAGTCTAAAAACCTCCACCCTCATGAAAGTAACTTTTAAAAAGTGACATGGATTGAACATGTAAAATGCTTTTTAATTTTCATGTAAATTCCATCTTTGCTCTCCTGAGTCTGGAGGTGTCCAAAATTTGAGAAGCAGAAAATAGAAGATTTTAAAAGAAAAATTAAGCTATTTGCTAGCTTCTCTGTATAAAAAGCATTTAAATGTGCAGCATTCTGAGTCTTTGAATACCATGAATTGAGTTTTATATTCTTATTTTTTTAAGCTTTTTTCCATGATTTGTATGTCAATAAGTTGTTCTGTGTTTGTCTGAGCACTTTTACCTTCTGTTCCCCAGAGTGAGTGTCATCATTACAGGCAGCTCTACCATTTCCCTGTGTTTGCCAACTGATCAGTTAATTTCTGATCCTGGCCCTCAGCACCCTGGGTTGTGTCATCCAGCTGAGGTTTGAGCTGGAAGATTTGCTGAAATATTGTTTTAAAGCGTGTGTTTCATTGTGTTTTAAGAGAACAGGAACTGGGCACTGTAGGACATGAAGATGAAAATTAGTTGATGTCTCTTTTTCTCCTGTCCACATAGCAATTTAGATCCTGTAAAGTCCTTCCCTGTCTGCCCTCCCCGGCTGCCAGCCATGGCATTGCTGCTGTGCAACTGCTGTTCCTGCAGGGATTGCTTAGAGGAGATGGAAGAGACCTCAGCAGTGAGGGTTAGCACTTGATTCAAGTATTTCTGGTTAAAAAAAGAATCATTTCACTGGAGAGCTGAAAGCCTCTGTAGAGCAAGGCAGAGCCAGGCCGTAGTACGGTGTGTGCCTGCAAGGCAGAGCAGCAAAGACTTGCCAGATTTATTAGAGGTCTCTCTCAGAAGCTTATTTTCCAGGTTTCCAAAAATGGAGATGAAAATCCATCCTTTTATCATCTCGGAAAGATTTTCTTTTATCCTTAAGGATACTCCACTGTACACATACTTTGCCCAGGTCCACTGAGAAACTGAGTTATGAACACAATGCCCCTAACCATACTTAATTTCTGGTCCTGGCTTAGAGAAATATTGAAATAGGATTAATGCTGCTTCCAGTCAACTGACGATCGGGTTGCAATTGTTGAGTAATGCCGAGGAGGTGAAACTATTTACATGTGCTCAGAAGACTGAAACAAAGAGGTGGAGTAGAGTAGCTCTTGTGTTGTATTATGGGATGAACTAGGGAACAGTGAGCTATGCAAAAAGAGTGTGCAGCCTGGCATGGGAATTGCTTTGTCACGGGGAAAGTCCGACAGATGTTTCAGTTGACAGGTGTCAACTGGTATGTCATGATGTTTTGGAATTTTTCCTCCTGTTCTCCAACTACTGAATACAGAGGGAATTTTCTCTTACAAATTTATTCCTGTTTTTTCAGTGAGCCTGGCTTCACAGAGAGGATATGGGAATTTTGACGTGCTAGGTCACCTTTGGGGCCATTATGGTGGGAAAATGGGGCTGGTGAATTGATTCAGGAGATTGCTCCACCTTTCTCCAATATGACCACTGATGTGCAGCTTGTTTTGTACCTCATGCTGAATATTGGGGGTTCCCTATGGGGTTTTCAAATTATCTAAGGAGGCTTTGAAATTAAAAGGTGTTTCAGTGAATTTTGTCTTTTTCTGGCTGCAAATTGCCAGCCAGAAGACGACTCCAGATCCACGGGTTTTTTGCTCTTTCCTTACATTAATCAAATATTTTTTCTGAATAGTGCTTGGTTTGTGACACGCTATAAGTAGTTCATAATCCTTAACTGATATATGATATCAAGTGGCAAAACACTACTCCTTTTATTGCACATTATAGTCATATAGTATATTTTTCCTATTTGAATGGATTTATAAATATGCAGAAAAGCTTTCCTGGGGAGTATCAAACCATCATAATTTTACTTTTGTTGAATGATGTCCAATATCTGTTTAAAATTCCCTGTTCTGATGGGTATTCCAGCTGGCAAACTAGAACAGTCACAGTAAATTCATTTCAAAGTGCAAATTAATACTTGCCAAGATGCACTCACTCTCTTTGCAGCATTCAATCAGCTCTCCCTAAAGCATAATGGGTGGAGAGGCTGAAATGGATGAGATACCTATTGCAATTCACATTAATGTTACTAATGGGAGTTCTAAATGAGAATTGGATCAGGCACTAGATGAATTAATATGTCTCTCTAGTACTTAATTAATCAGTCATTTTATCAGTAATTATGAATACAGCACTTCTGATCTTCAGGAAAAGCTCATCCCCCTCCTAGAAACCATGCACATATCTGATTTTCATGACTGAGAAGTATACATTTATGAGTTGCTCACTACAATTCACTACAATTCTGTTATGTGGTTTGGTTTTTTTTAAAGTTTCTTGCTTTTTTCTGTTTTTATTAAATGAGTATTTCCATGGAAAGCACATATTCCCACTGGAGAACTTATGTGAAAGCAGCCTTATAATCACCTTTTATCAGAACTGTTTTAAACATTCTCCAACCAAGTGCAGAGTTTGCACATGCTGAGTGTCCTCAGGAACCTGGGTTGTTTTAAGAGTAGGTAGAACCATTTTTATGTAGTACAGATGGTTTTATTGTTTCTTAGAGAATCACTAGAAGAAGTGTTTGTGCCTAGATATTTTGAGATTGTATTTATTTGTGATATTTAGGACTGATTTTTATACTGGTATTTTATCAGACAGATAAAGCTTTAGTGGGAGATTTCAAAATTAGTGATAGCTTCACTACAAAGAAATTATTTGTTTTGTGACTTGCGGGTAACAACCGTAAGGGCTGAACAAACTTCAGCTGATTTGCTGAATGAAGAAGACAAAGAATTTCACAATACAATGTGTTCAGATCCTGACACCTCTTCCATTTTAGATGCCCAGTTGAGCTGGAACTCATCTGGAGAAAGAATGGTCCAAACCATTGATATTCTGAATTAGCCTTGAAGTTAAGAGGCAAAGACACTGCAGGAAGTCGCTAGATGTCAGTGCTGTGGGAGTGGGACCTGCGAAAAAGCGATGTTGGTAACAAGGACACTAGACAGACATTTGGATTTAAGCCTAAGGGTTGTTGCTGGCATACTTCAGTCCCACTGGTGGCTGTTCTAGGTGACGGGGTAAACCTCAGGTTTGGAGAACTTGTAATGACATTAGCCTTGGAGGGATCTTGGACTTGAAGCACTGGCAGCAAAGTTTGCATCCTGGTGCTCTGGCAAAAATCTGTGAAACTGATGGTCTTGTCTAGTGGCTTCTCCAGCTGTGTCTTCTCATGTGTGGCTTCACCAAGACCCTACATGAAGCATAGTAGTTATGAGGCCGAGATATTTCATCTCAAGGTTTCTGCTTCTTCTGTGGTTTGAAGTTAGTGGAGTATTTTTTAACAGCGACCTGATCTTGGCTGATTTATTCTGTAGATCTTCTGTGTTGGTCTTTGTTGCAGTGGAGTATAAATCAGAACTAAGACATCTGTGAAGGAGTGGATTACAGTGTACTAGATTAAATTCAGGGGTTGTCATCAGTAAATATCTCTTTTGTGAGACATTTTAGACTCTCCATGTGGATAATCTGAATAACTATACTAGCAGCTGTCAAACTGACTTTTTTGGTTTGGCATTATTTTTATCTTTCATTTTATTCTCTCTAAGTTTACTATGTATTTTTCACTTACAAAGATGGCTGTGAATTCAATATAAAAGATATATTTTCTAAATAAGGGAAATTAACTCAAATATTATTTATTTCCTTTGAAAACTGTCATATTAGCGCTTTTTTTCTAAACCTTCTGTAAAGTCAGCTCAGTTTCAAACTTTTCTATTTGGGTAGTTGTAGAACATACTAAAAAGCTTGACTTTAAGGAAGCTAGCAGGATATTTATTCTTTTTAAAGTCAATCCCTCCCTCCATCTCCATCCATATTGAATTTAAAGTAGACTTGCACTAGGTAGCAAATTTTCACACATGAAGAACCTGCCTTACTGGCCATTCTCTTGCTCAAAATATTGAAGTTTATATTCAGTTTATACTGGAGAGCACAAAGCTTTCCAAAGGTGATAACACTGTGCCCTTGAATTTCTCTATGCATTATGTGGAGATGTGAGGCACTGAAGTATTCTGCTAAAGCAATCTTACTCGAGCTGAAAACATGCCAGTCATAGCTTTCTTTCCTTTTTCTCCTCTTTCTTCACAACCTCTTTCTTCACAGCCTTGGTGGCCTTTCGTGGTTGTAGTGAGATGAAGTAAATTAGCCCCCTCAGCCTGACGAGTAGCAGTTAATTGCTGTGATACATCCCTGACCAGGACTGTCACTGAGGCAGAGTGCTGGATTTCAGGATATGAATCATCTTCCTGTGTATTTTTGTTCTTCTTCATGTTGCTGTGACAGAGAACGTGCATCACTGTAGAGTCTCAAGCAGCTGAGACGGTCATAGCCATATCAGAGGTGAAAATGTTGCTGCCAGCTGACCCTGAAGGGGACTCAGAGGGAGCACCCAGCACCTTGATGGTGGAGGGGCTGGGTCACCAGGTGGGACCCGACACAGAGAGGAGATGCTCGTGTTCATGCTGGTTGGTCTGGGGAGCCTGAGCACTGCCTGGTGTCAAACAGTCCCACACCGGATGTACGCAAACACCCTCTGTGCTCAGCTAATATTGGAAAGGTTTAATCAATATTTTTCCAATGACAGTTTGAATTTCAGTGGGTTGGTGAGCCTGGCTGTGGGAGATGTAGCACTGTTCCTGACCTCCCTGGACCTTTCGCCTGCGAGCTGCTAACAACTATTTAATGACTGAGGAGCTTTGATGTTCTGCAAACGTGCCTTCCTTTGTTCCCTTGTAGTAGGTCTTTTCCAGTTCCCTAAGCTTGTTCGCTGCCTGGTTGAGGCAATGGCGTTGCAATTTAATGAGAAAGGAATGGTTCGCTACACTTGAGCATAAAAATATTTATTTGTATTGTACATGCAGGCTGGAAGGAAATCCTTTAATTAAAGACCTGAGAGGTCAGAGAAGATATATGGGATGAATGAACTCAATTCATTTATTGGTATATGTATGAATATGCACAGATTCAATGAACTGGTGAAAGCACAGTAAGTTTAATTCATGCAGTGAAATTTTAAAACATGGAAAGTAAAATAAAGGAAGGCTTCTTTGCCTAATCAAAATTGGAACAGAGCAGAGATCAATTTAAAAAGCACACGTATTGCCAGAATTCTCTGTGTTAGAAACACCTCCAGAATCACTGTTTAAGTATTTAAATATTTTTAGAATATTTTTAATACATATATTAAATACAATAAATAAAAGGAAGAGGAGGAAGACATATAGTTACAGAAATATATGCTAGTTCTGCCCTCTGATAATGCAAGATCATATTTATAAACTAATTGTTGATCTTGGAACCATCAAACCTGTACAGGGTTTCAGTAGTGAGGAATTCAGCACAAGGTCTGGTGGCCTCTGTGATCCAATGAGACTATGAAGCAAAAAATTTACAGTTGAAAAAAAATTAATTCAGTATAAGAAAGAATTGGCAATTTTAAATTTTTAGGTTTTTAACAAATTTTATTTCTGTAATGGAAACATAAGTTTCCTTCAGCTCACCAGTTACAGACATCAAGTGCAAGGCAGTGCATCAAGGTAGCATACGCCTGATCCTAACAGAAAAGCTGTAATGTGGATGGAGAAACTCCAGTCCAGAAGTGGAGGAGCAGAGCTGCCCTGAAGTCTCCCTGCAGCGAGGATTTGAGCTTAGGGACAACCGAGCGTCTGTTTCCAAACATCCATGTGTTTCACTCTGAGATAAAGCAATGGGAAATTCTGGCTGCAGGGAATTACCAATCTCCCGTTAAGCAAATAGCATCATGATGAGGAGTGTACTGAGGCTGGAAGACTCCTTCGTGGAGCGTAATCTGGGTATTGCCATCTTTTGAATAGTCTGCTTTTGGTTGTCTCTGCTTAATGAAGACTGTGCTTGGTGGTAGCACTTCCAGAATTCCCCCTGTTATTCAGATAATCGGTGTTATTCCCTTGGTTCTATCACTTCGCATTCCCACACATTTATTTCCCCACCATTTTGGGCCCAGATCTGTTCTTATGTTGATTATTTTGTTCGATACAATCATCGCACAACTGATTTCTGGATCAACAGAAATTTGACCCACCATTTACCGCTATCTGTAAACCCTTCAGTTTCTTTATATTCCTTTCAAAAATACTACGCAGGTTCTGTGTGTCCTGCCCCATTTCTTGCCTTCGGCGCACATGCTGCATTGACTCAGGCAGCCTTTCTCGGGGGGCTCTGGAAGCACCCTTTTCCATGCATTTCGAGCACCCCTCTCTGCAGGGGCTGAGCCTGCGGGTCTCTCGCTCAGCGCTGTACTCGGGGACACGCCGTGCCTCATGCTTCGTTTTGTTCTTTCATTCACATGGAATTAAAAGCACTTTGCATCAAAAATAATGAATAAGTAGGGCAGGGTAGTGAGTTAAAAATAAGCTGTGACATGCTTCAAGCGTTCCTTCATGTCCAGTTACATCTGAATACTGTACTACTTGCAGTGACCACTGTCACAACCATTTCCCCGGCACGGTTAGAACAGCTAATACAGCAGCTTCCCTACCGCTGGGCTTCGGGACTGGAACTGCAGAGGAAAATGCAGAGCTGCACTATCCTAACCTTAGCATGTGATGAGAGAGGATCTCTGTTGGCAAATCCAGCTTTAAAACACTGTACTGAAAACATTACTCCATTATTTAGAAGGAGTGGGTGGAGCAGGCCTATTACCAGCCACTGCTATTACTCTATTACTGATGCTCTAAAAGTTTTTGAAGAAGACGTGCTGAAGTTGTTCAGTTATTAATAGCGATGTTATATTTTATTCATTTCAGATGAAAAAAACATAGGGTATGACATAAAATTCCCTGAAGTTGAAGTGAGACGTGTTTTCAGTCATTGAAAAGAAGTCAACTGAAGTGACATTATGAACCTCGCATCTTATGGATGTTTTTTCCATACATTTCTTTAAGTGGTGTCCTCACACCATGCAGCCAACCACAACAGCTACCCCTTAGGTCCTCTCCTCTCCATGAGGGACTCTTGCAAGTGTTTCCGTACCACAGTTACTGTGCAGAGGACTTGAGTATGGTCCTGCACCTCTGCCATGGCACTGAGCTAAGGCAGGTGTCTGTGTGCTACAGAAATAGCACTACGTGACTGTGTTTACTGTCCTGTGTGCTGCCAAGTTGTACCAGGGGCTGTCAAAAAAATAGAGGGCTGAGTTTTCGGGCATGCCTTTTGCCTGTGGTTTAAGGTAAGGCTCAGAACACCACACTGGTGTGGGGTGATGGAGGAGAGCACCTCACAGTAGGTAGTAGCAGCACAGACATTTCCTCCTTGTATAGCGCAAACTATGCTGGGTTGTGTTAATGCGGGGACAGAGTCCTTTTGGTATTTTCCTAGTTTCACCCTTGCCCACAAGTATAGATAACTCAGCAGCTGAGTAACAGCATCAGTTTTACTGGGTAAAGTTTGCTCAAAACCAACAGCTTTGATGGACCAGATTCTTGCAGCACTAGAACAAACGCTCTGTTCGTATTAACGCTCAGAGGCTGTGACAACTGTTGTGCACTTTGGGGTTGACACCTGTTCTATGCTGGTTCATCCTGAATTTGTCCCATTAAAATACAATCATGCTGTCATTTCAAATGTGGCTGTTTTCTGTACAGACATGCACAGAACTGAAAAAGCTTTTTTATTCCACTCCAGCTGCCTGGAGGAGATAAGTCCTATCTATATCTCAGTTCCATGCTTTATATCTACCAGAGGTAGGAATCCAATACACAGATATCACTGGGTCATTGCTGTGTTAAAGAGTGGATGGACATAAATATTCAAGAAGGAAATCTTAAAGGCACAGGAGCAGGACATTGCCGTGTGCCAAAGATGAGCTGGTGGGGAAGAAGACCGGCCTGGCTGACCAGAAAGCTTTGGCTGGCACTCAGGAATCAACACAGAGTTTATGACCTTGGGAAGAAAGGGCAGGTGACTCAGGGGGACTACAAAGATGTCGTGACATTATGTAGGGAGAAAATTAAAAGGGCCAAAGCCCAGCTAAAACTTAATCTAGCTACTGACATAAAAGATAATACAAAATGTTTCCATAAATACATTAACAACAAAAGGAGGGCTACAGAGATGACAAAGGCTGAGAAAAAGGCTGAGGTAGGAGAGGTGCTGGAGCGTGTCCAAATAAGAGCAACAAAGCTGGTGAAGGGTCTAGAGAACCAGTTTTATGAGGAGCAGCTGAGGGAACTGGGGTGGTTTGATTGTAGATGCAATGGCAGTGTTAGGTTTATAGTTGGACTTGATGATCTTAAAGGTCTTTTCCAACCTAAACGATTCTGTGATTCTATGGGACTATAGAGAAATGTGTAATTCCCCTTTACAGATTTTGTTCAGGTGAGTTTGCAGGATTCCTCCCCTGCCATTTTTTTTAACAATCAGTGTTTTCACTGTGCATCTGCATTTACAGCCTAGTAGGGTTTGGCCCAGTTTCTCATCTGAAAAAGTATCAGGGTTAATCCAGTAGAAACATTTTCCTTAAATGCTAAAGGCAACTTGTATTTTGCAGGAAGAATAAAGTTTGTCATGAGGTAAGATGCTGATAAGAAAAATAGCTTCACAACTAAATTAAGAGCTAAGAAACAATGTCTGTTAATCTGTTAGAACGGTTCTGCTGGTGACATCAATATCCACACAGAAAAAGTCCATCATACCATGAGTGTTGGCAGTTGCAACCGTATCGAATGCATAAGAAAAATGCCTCCCATCGTATTTAAGTGGGATAAACTTTTGAGGAAAGGACAAAGAACATTCCTTACTTTGTCATTCTTTTCCATTTCACTTTCTTGTTTGTCACCCTTTTGATTGTAAAACACTTAGTATGTTATCAAATTACATAGACTGTGTAACAGTGGTAATAGTCCACTGCAGAGGGAAAAAGGGAGTTATTTCTGACCCAGAAGGTTTCCATTTGCTGAAGCTATTACCTGTGATTTCATTTTTTGGTCCCATTTCATATGCTGTGGTTCTTTTGGGCTGCAGACAGGAACAGAAATGCTGAAGTAGGAATAGAAAGTTGGTGCTAATACAGCTTGGTTCACTCAAAAATCCCAGTGTGCTTTGGAGACCACTTAAACTGAGACTCTCTGTCCTGCCTGTGGAAGGTACGAGCCTCTGATTTTACTCCTGGGGAAAAGGCTGTGCAGAAAGAATACGTGCTTTTGCTGGGAGAGGTGTGCCATTTATTTTTCATGCCGTGGTCACACTCTAAACCAGATTGCCTTCACGTATTAACTTAATAGCTGTATGTCAGCTCAAACCCATACGTACTAGCAAGGTGAGATGCTAGGATAGAGGTGAACAGTAGAAACTTCCACTGAGACAAGCCTCGTGAAGAGGACTACATCAAATAGTATTTTTCCATTTGTGACAGCAAAAACAAAGATCACAGAGAGACTTTTCAAAGTATAAGCAGAAGATAAACACCTACCCACAACTGAACATTAATGGGAGTTGCCTGCTCTCTGTATGCATACAATAGGTCAAAATCAAAGTGGAAAAGCTTGGCTAAATTTAACTTCCAACATGTGTGTTAATATAGAAGTTTTGCTATGGGATTATTCAGAAGTGATAAACACATAGGAAAGAAAATGCCAACCCCCCAAAAGTTACAGGAGATGCATGCTTTTAAATTCATGGTGACTTCAGAAAATTAGAATAAAACCCAATCTTTTCAAAAGACCTGCTTTAGGTCCTGGATAATTGTTAATGAAAGTTTACTGGTGGTGGTTGGCTCCTATTCTCCCAGCCATATGCAGACTCATGCAAGGAGACATTAAAACTGGTACCATCTGTGGCTGATAGTTTATAAGCCTTAATTAGTCAAAGTTTATCCTTACACTGAACACAACCAGTGTGTTTAGCAGACAGTAGGCCCACACATGTCAGCAAGATTTCCTCTAGATATGCCATCATCCATGCCAGAAGAGTGGGAGGGGAGCTTTAAGGAGATGGCTACAAATGACTGCAAAGAGAGACTTTTCCCTGTGGTATTCCAAGGACAAGGTTAACATAATCATTTTCACATGCCCCATGGAAGATATTTTCTCTGTAGCTTATTAACAGATAGTTGAACACTTGCATTTGAAACTGTTGTAATACTTCAACTAAAATGGATAGTTGGTGTGAACACATCTTGATGACATCTGTAATCTCCAACACTGTCTCTAAGGTCTAGAAAATCAGTTTTTAACTTCTTCAGCCTATTTTGAATTGTGATCAAGATCTATCTTGGTCTGGGATTCATGTAATCTGATTTAGCCAGGCTTGACAGATAGTTTAGTATGATTGCCAGCGATTCACCGCATCCTAAGATAAGATGAGACAGATGAATTGTCTATCTCTCTCCTCTGACTAGAACACTAGTTCTGACTAAACCTTCTCCTTTCAAGAGGTGAGAAGAATCCCTTGGTGTAGAGGCACTGTGCAATATTCTCTATTGCCTCCACCCTAACTCTGTCAGGATTTAACTTCAGGTGGCTGGAATTAAAAATGCTTAATGTCACAGATCCAGTTAATATATTTTTCTTGTGTTGGTTCCATCTAGCTCTGGTCCATGAATATCAGCAAAGCTAGGCCAGTGGTTTGCTCCAAGCAGCAGGAGATAGCAGAGCTTTTAGCTTGAAGGCTAATCCTTTTGAAAGCTGGGGGATCATAGCAATGATCCTCATCTAAGAGAGCATGAACTATCTCATTGCTTCATGTTACTGACTGATAACTGGAGCAGAGCTGGCTTTAGTTTTGGAGGCAGATGCAAAGCAATTCTTCCAGATGGAAGCCAGAGTGAAGCAGGCAAGATGCCATCTGGAAAGAGAGGGGCATTGCTGTGCAGATGCACATTACAGAAATGATAGAAATATAAAATTGGAAAAAAAACCATATATGGTGACTGGAATAGTTCACTGAGTATCTTGCTGCTGACTCCTGCCTTTCCAAAGAAGGCACTGTGCATAGTAGCATGTAGCCTGGTAATAAAGCCCAGAGTAAGAATCTGTTTCCATCTTCCTGGATTTAGCTGTTTTTTTGTTTGGTTTTTTGTTTTGTTTTGTTTTGTTTTGTTTTGTTTTTTGAGTCACTGTTTATTTTACAGTGTGGGATTTAGCCAGATTTTGCACCCATCTGAATGTCGTATTTCCAAGAGCTGTGGCAGATACTCAGAGGTTTGGGTTCTTGCATTATACAGCTCCATGCACTCCACTGTATTTTGCCCAGGAACTGAAATGACAGACAGGAGGCTTCATGCAGTGGATAGGGGGAATTGCACCATGGAGTTAAAGAACGTGTTTCTTAGAAAGTACTGTTCAGTTTGATATTGGGCATGTTCCTTCACAAGAATCTTCTGGAGTCAGAAACAAAGAACGGACAAGGAGGAGAAAGTGAGAAAGCAAGGGTGATCTGGCTGGCGAACATGAGAATCCCAAAAACCAGATCTCTGTGTATCAGTTATCTTCCAGGCTATTTTTATACTGGTATTTGCAACTGATCTTAGGGTTAGGCAAAGATCATGCCAGTGAGTCTTTGTAGTAGACCTGTAAGCTCAGCCTCTGGCAGTAATCTGTCCCAAGCTTGGAGGCTGCTGAATAAACCACTGGCTGCCTGACCATTCCTCTCTGGAGTGTGATGGGAACTCATCTGCACATCATAGCCATCTAGTTTGCCTTGCTAGACAGATGGCTTGTGATTTATCTTGAAGCAGCATCATTTATAGAGTATTAATTCATAATAATCTGAGGATTACTGGATGTGAATTCATTACAGACTGAGGACAGTTTTCTGAGACAGCTCTTCAGTGCAATCCTGTCTGTAGATTCATGAATACATTTATGTTCAAGAGCCATCAAATCTCAGACAGGCTACATCTGTCACATCTTTTTTTAAAAAACTTTTTGTCATGGGAACAAACATGACAGAAGTCTGTGAGAAGCAGAAATAACAATGATCCATTTCAGCTACTCTTTAAATACCCTAATGAATTAGAGACCAGGCATGGATGGAGTCAGAACTGCTTGGTTGTGTGTCACAGTCATGCTGTCCTCACGTCTAATGAGTATGCACTTTTAGGATCTTTTTTCTTTCAGGTGGTAGAATTCTGCTTTCTGGAAGCTAATAAGTTTAAAGGAGCTGCTGAACAGTGCCTGTGACTGTACAACAACAAATCTGTGACAAATCTGAGTGTCTTGTAACACAAATTCAGTGACTTACTATCAAACTCCACCAGTCCCCAAAGAAAAATCAAAGTTCTTTCATATCACTCTGCTGCCACTAGGACAGCACAAGGCAGGTAAGGCTGTGACAATGGCTTCAGCCGGAAGGTCTCAGATTGGATTTTGTGTTACAGGAGAACTGGCATTCTGGTACGTAATGAGTACATGTATTTCTGATGGGTGTACTGGGGCTTTGGTCTTGCCTTTGTTTTTGAAAGAGAACTGTGACAATGCAGAGCTGACAGCACTTCCCATCCACTCTCGGGGCTCTTAGGCATGAAGCCTCAGGAGCTTCAGGCTCTTATCTCCTTTGGGATATAAAATCCAATGGTTCTCCCATTCTTATCCCAGAAAACTAAACTGCAAACACTGTGCTTTAGGCAGTTTTGTTGCAGCTGAGCTTACTGGACTTAAGAGATGTAACTCCATTATAACAGTAAATATCCAGCTGTAGGAATCTCAGCAGAAATTAACTGAGATTCACACTCCTGAAGGGATGACTTTTGAATGTTTAGAAAAATCCATAAAATCTACACAAATCCCTGGAAAAATACACAGGTTTTTCTTGCTTAGAGAAAGCCATGCTGAAGGGTCAATGGACTGAGAACAATTCTGAAGAAATTATGAGAAGGACTGTGATGCATCAAAAATCAGGATAAGAGTGCTGGAGGAAGACATCTTTGACTCGAGCCTTGATTTATCTTAATGTGAAGATACGATCTGAAATGCTATCGTCTATTCATGCCAACAAAAATAGCTACCCATGTTTTTCATGTATAGCCCTAGAAATCTGCTGTTGTTTGAGACTGAATGCTTGCACTGCTTCTAGGTAAGCCACTGCAGAGAATGTATACACTAATAAAAAGAAAATTTGAGATGAAAAAGTATCACAATCAGCCAGTACTTAAAGCAGGCACATAAATTGGTGGTAAGGCTCTGAACCTGGGGGCAGCTGGAAGCGTTGAGATCCCACTGACCAGCTGAGTGATGGTTTCCTGCTCACAGCACTGCAGGTGAACAGCAATTCCTGTGTCTTGCTGTCTGTCTGCAGGAAAGCTGGATTCTTTCTTCTGGGTGAGATTGTGCCAAAGGGCTCCTGCTGAGCTCCAGAAAGGACTGCAGAGAGGGCTAAAAAGCAGCTGGCCACACGGCAAGGTGATCAACTGGCCGGCCATACATGTGGGGCTCTGGCTCAGCAGCCAGCCGCACCCCCAATGCACACGTCGACACAGAGGCAGCTGGAAAAATGACTTGGCTTCTGCTCATCAG
The DNA here is from genome assembly GCA_013400195.1 of Aramus guarauna. Taxonomy (NCBI): domain Eukaryota; kingdom Metazoa; phylum Chordata; class Aves; order Gruiformes; family Aramidae; genus Aramus; species Aramus guarauna. The sequence continues at coordinate 147,906 of VXBL01001078.1, forward strand.
CAGTGTTTTACCCTGTGGAAGGCACTGTCTCCTGATGTGTTTTTGTGGGTGATGAGAAAGCAGCTGCTTACCTAAGAACTAGTCCCTGACTTTGCACTCTGAGCACTGGACTCCAGGTGAAGCCAGAGACACCACTTTGCTGATAAGACTGTGAGCTTTTGTTCAGATTAACCAACAAAAAAATCATACTGGAAAAGATTAGAGCAAGGAGTTTGGAAGCAAAGCCGTTTTTCAAATTGTTGCTCAAAATGGTGTTTCTGGAACAGAGGAGCTGAGAGCAGCAATTCTAATTTTCAGCTTCTCTACTAAGCAGTATTAATTAGGGTCTAATGTCAATTGACTGCACTGTGCTTTGAATCAGTTAGTGCTGGACTGACACCTGACAAACTGGAAAAAATGAGCAGCTTTGCAAATCTATTCTTTATATACTGGCAAAGATGAATAAATCAATCAGGAATAAGATGGAAACTGCAATATAGAACTGAAAGCTGTCACAATACTGGCCAGATGTATGAGAGTGATCAAAGAATAAACAAATCATTAAGTGAAACAGTTTCCTTCTGTTGCCATTACTTATCTGAAGAATTGAAAAAGTGCAGCCAGTCATTTAATGATTTTAATTGTTTGGTGTCTATATCGTTCTGAATGTCCCATTTCCAAATATGAGCAATAGTGTAAGAAAGTGTAGGAAATGTCCTACTGGACGAGACCAATAGCCCAGTACTCTCTATCTGTCAGAGGCAGCAGGAGCTGTTATTTAGGAAGAACACAGAAAAATGTTCACATCCTCCAGTCCATTCCTGCTGTATCCCCAGCACTCCCAGTTGCTGTATTTTTGATGTGGGAGGGCATGTCCCTTCCTAGTCCTCCAAGTATCCATTTAAACACCTACTGTGCAGGAATTTGTCTTATCCCTTTGTCATTCTGCTAATACTATTAGTGTCCACAAGTGCCTGTGGCAACCAGTTCCAGTTGTTCATTGCTTCGTAATTACTTTGATTTAGTACTGCAGCTCTGTATTCATTTTATTCACCCTCTTCATGAATTTTGTCTGCCCCAGCCGCCTTCTCTCCAAACTGAATATATTTTTTTTTAGTCTCTTATAAAACAACTTCTTTGCCTTGATCAGTTTAGCTGCCCTTTTCCTCCTCTCTGCCTCCACTACTTCTTTCTTGAGTTGTGGAGACTGGGACATCCACAGCACTCAAAGACATGATCATGATCAACTTTTATATAGCTGCAAAATGATGCCGTCTTGGCTCCTGCTCCTCAGTGTCCTGATGATTTCTGAGAACTGTCACTGATGACTCCAAGATCTCTTTCCATAGGTGTCAGTGCCTGTTCTGAGTTCAGCCTCCTGTAGGTATGGTTTATATTATTTTCTCCTAGATGTATCACATAAAATTTATCTATCTTGAAGTTCATCTGCCAGTTTTGTGCCCACCACTTAGTTTTGTGAGGTCCTCTGTATCTGCATAATTTCAGTGCATTTGCTAGCTGTCAGAAAGCCTGGCTCAGTTGGAGGAGCTTTTCTGAGGCACAGGTTTCCATCAGCTTAGCCATTATATAGCAGGGACCCGGTGGCAAAATTCCATACTGGAAACAGCTAACTCTCTCTGCCTTCTGGAAAAACAGTCAGATATGTTCTAGCTCCAGTTCCCAAGGGGATGTAGCATGGTGCCTAATTTTACACATATCAGAAATCCCAAGGAAAGGTTTCATACACCTGAAGTTAGTATCTCAACACCTTCCTAAACCAAAGGAATTATCTAACAACCTGCTTATGTTACTCAAGCCCTTGATTCTCTCTCACACACACAGATTTTACTGAGTTGGAAGAAGATTTCTCCAAGAGCTGCAAGGGGTCTTAATCTCAGCACCATGCTGTATAAACTGTCATCTTCAAAGATGGTGACAAGCTGATAGCTTCCTAGTAAGAACCTAGCACATTAGCGCTGCTGCCCCAAGGCAGGCAGAAGAGCTTTTTTGCAAGTGCTGCAAATTAAAACCAGCGTGTCTTTGTAATATGAGATAGTGATGTGCTGGGAAGGAGGTACTGGCATTGACAACAGGCAATGAAGATGTTCAGTTCAATGGGAAAAGTGAATGCTGATTAGAAATGTACAGTGAGCTCTCTCTGCGTGCTATGAAGCATCTGTATCGCATCTCCACCTTGCTTTTTTCTGAGACAAATGAAACCTTGGCCACTGGGAAGCTGATTTATAGTGATAAAAATAGATCCCTTTATTTAGTTCATAAGGCAGCAGGTGGTGTTTAGCCCAGTCTGTGTTTTGAGAGGCATCAGAAATGATCTGACTGGGAGTTTGTATACAGCTTCAACTTCCATGTTTGTGAACGTCTACTTAAACCAGCATTTTGAGCCCCCCAGCTGTGCTTCCACAGCTCCTTCTTAACGCCTTTCTGTAGTACAGAGAGAAAAAGTACCAGAATGTTGATTTTCTCTCCTTTCCCAAAAGAACCTTGAATTAATTACTGTCTGTGGGGATGAGACGCAAAACAAAGCATAAAGATAAAACTACTTGCAAATATGCCTGCTGGCTGCAGAATAACTGTAGTTGTTCCCTTGCCTCGTGATCAAGAACATGTGATCAATACCTGCTTATTGACACTTCATGAAAAAAATTTTCCCTGGGTTTTGTCTAATTTTTCATTGATAGGCTAACATTATGTTTTCTTGTCCACTGTCTAACCACACATGGTGGTTCCGTCACAGCTCACTTGTTCACAGGAGAACAAGCAGTTCAAAGTAGAAAAATCCACATTCTGTCAACAGTTCCTGTAGTTTTACCAACTCACCCTTCTCAAATCCCTCTAGTGATACTGTGAAAATTACTTTCTGAAAGTTGTTCTTTGGGCTATTGGATTTGTTTGCTCTTTCTTAGCAAAGAATATGCATAACTTTCTATTGATAGATCTTAAATACGTTTGTCATATCATGTCAACTGCTTCAGGACATGAGCTGGTGCAGAGCCTAAAAATAGCTACTTGAAGATGATTGGACTAGCCTAAAGCCAGGCTGGGATCAAGGAGGAATAAATGTGACTAAAATTCACTTTTGCTCACTCATGTCCTAAGCTCGGACTGAAGACTGGATGAAACTAATTCAAATGGTATGGCTGTGTATAAAAGAGAGTGAGAATGAAAAGAGTGTGACATTTTTATTCCCATTCCTCTGTCATTTTCGTCGCTGACTATGGTAGCGCATTGGCCACGGTTTAGGCACTACAGAGTCTGTAAAACAAAGAAGTTGGAAGTCATTGAAGAAATCAGTGGAAGATTGTTTCCCCAAATGGAGAGCAAGAGACGGAGGTAGAGACTGAGCTGCCTACCTCCTTCCCAAGCTGCATTTTCGTACAGTATCTTTTCTGCAGTTGAACCCTTCTTTAAAGATAGCACGGCATGTTCCTGAGCTAATTGGACATCTGAGTCACATGAATCACCAGAATCACCATAGCGATGACAAATACATCATTTGGAAAAAAATGAGCTGTTTAAGATGGACCACCAGTGCCCCTTAAATAGATGCTTGCCTAACATTTGGGATTTGGAAATCTCCATGAATAGTAACTCTAATGAATGAAATGCCAAGTAACACCATCTCCTTGTGTGGCTGGCTTTGACATTTCCAAGCATAGCCTCTCTCCTGGGCCATCATTTTGCACCCACACTTGTCTGACAACTTGCCGAAGAAATGCATCCAAACAGACAATGAAATGCCTGGATGATTTATGCAGGAGGGAAGTAAACAAAATATCACGGAGAAGAAAACCTTTTCAAATGCAACTATAAAAAGCAGTATCAGACAGTTCCAAGTGCTGGAAAATTGCTTTTCTCACTGCCGCTTGGCTCATTTCAATTCACTCTTTTGGGATAAGATTTTTCTTAATGAGGTCTGACCGGACTTTGATTTAAATATCTGAAGGCTCCACAACAATTGTTGCTAGGCATTTGGTGCTGTTTGTGTTTGGACAGTTAGCTCATAGCCATGGCACAGAGAGTGTGATTTTCTTAGAAATCTGCTGAGAATAAAGACATTCAGTAAATCAGTAGGACAGAGACTGTGAAAGTGTCAAGTTCTCTGTCCTGTTCTATTGCTCAATTTTCATAAGTGATGATTACATTTGTGTATATTACAGCTAGAAATTATTTTACTTAGGAAATTCTGCGTCCTTTAATTTTCACTTGGACTCATAGTCTTATCTCCTTTCAAATAAATCACTGGTTCCCAATGTTAATCTTCATATGTTCTCCCCTTTTCCCTTCACCCCCATGTTACCTCTCTCTTACTAACAAAATGCATGAATGAAATGCAAATGATGATTTGCCACATTCTACCCAGACAGTATGTTGAGAAGCTATGAACGAAATCTGTGCTGTGCTGTTCAAACAAATGACACATTCATTAGATTGAGCTGAGCATGGGAAGAATATTGAAGATGATGTGCAAACTGTAAACAGGTCACCTTCTTCAAGATAAAGTGGATAATTTCAGTGCAAGACATAATTAAATGCAATTTATTTGAACTCTCCCTTTTGTGTTCTAATGCAAGCCTATTTAGAAAAACAAGATTATTTTTTAGCAATTCTGACTTTCCTACTTGTGGATATATTTGTTCTAAATTCCTTTTTGGCTCCCAGGGAGCTTATCATTTACAGATCGGGATTTTTCTATGTGACAGAATGGCATCCTAGTTTGAACAGATCTCCTGTTTCAAATGAAAATATTAAAATATTGGAGAGCTATGTCTCCCACTTGCGAAATGCAGTTCCTGATGAATGTACTGATTTCTCCATTGTGTTAGAAACTGGTAATAAACTATATAAAACTGTTTGAAATGTGTTTCAAAGCTGTTTTTTTTGCAGAAAAGTCCACTTCTATAAAATAGTTTCATGCAGCCTAGCATTGGGCCAAGGCAACGGAAATAATTTAAAATATGAGCATCTCCAAAACACTTTTCTAGTGAAACTGTAATTGTTTTGTTTTGAAAGTGCCTAATGATCCAAAAATTGGGTTGATGGCTTTCAAAGTTTTCAGATCTGTAGATGCTGACAGAGCAAATTTAAGAGGGGACAGAAAGTTTGTTTTTAGTGTCTCCTCATTCAGACTTTCTAAAACAGACGGCTGCCTGAAAACCATGAATCATTACACAAGTGCAGGGTAAGGGATAATGCTCTAGAGAGCATCTAGATAGGTGAGACACATGGCACAAAAAAAAAAAGAGCACAGAGACATGTGAACTAGATGCAACCAAAACCTTCTCAGCTGCTTTTTACTCTGAGGCACCAGAATATTGTAGGTGCCATATTTTAGTTATTTATTACCATAAAGTTTCCTAGACTCTTATGATTGTGCCTGTGTACCAGCCTAGAGTGACCCAGGTTTGACAGGACTGAGTAGCTCATACGTATCTGCACTTGAGATTGAGCAATGGGGCGTTTCTCTGTCCCGGGCTCCAAAGGGAGGAGGTCTGGGCTTCTCAGGGATGCTCAACATTTGTCTTGTCAACTTCTTTCGAAATAGGGTTGTTGGAAGTAGAATGTGATGGTGACAGCACCCCGTCATACTCAGACAAGGGAATGACACAGGGTCAGCCCTCCCTTTGCCCAAAGGGATTGAATCCAGCCCCGAGTTTCCAGGCTATGGTTATTCTGGAGAGGGTGCATGTGAGAGCAAGCAGAGGAGGAGGAAAGTCTGTTTTCCACCTGTGCTGGGAAGATACAGTGTGTGAGGAGTTTGATTCACAGGAATGCTCGCACAGTGCCCAGAAGACTTCCCTGAGAAAAGAAGTCCTAAATTTTGTCATCTGCAGGGAGGAGGAATTTCTGCCGGTGGAGGAGGAATTGAGCATACCACCCTCTCTCCTTTGGTGATGATACTAGCCACTGGGTATTGTGTAAGGCAGGATTACTGTCACCTTCTCATTCTCCAGTGACTGCATTTTAGTCAGTCATCCCTGCCAGCCCCGTGAAAGGAAGAAAATCATCTCAGATTAATCCCTGTTCCCTGAATATCCCTGTTGACAGCCCGAGGCTGATGCTGGCTGCTTGGTTTTGACCCATACATTCCCTATGCACCATTTAGGTACCTTATGTGCCTATTACCCCTAGGGTGCCTGATATTTAAGCAGCAAAACACCTACATAAGTATACTGGATCTGGCCTAAAATGGTTTCCAAGATCATACTGTGTGTCAGCAGAAGAAACAGGACCAAAAAATATTGAATACTGATTGCAATTAATAACCAGATAAAAGTAGCTAAAAGCTTGCAGGAGTGCTGTGAACCTGTTTGTCCTTACTCCCCTCCATCCTCTCCCCCTGCAAAAGCCCTGCCTTGTTGGTACAGGGGGAGAGTGGGCAAAAGCAGAGTAGTGTTGGTCCTCTTAGTCTTTGCCATGGAGAAGTCAGCGGGTTTTCAGACATGAGAGTAATGCATCCTCATGATGTCTTCTGACTCCAGGCTGGAAAGGAACCATCTGTTTGTTATACCACACACTGAGCCCGTGCTGTTGGCAATCTTCTAGGCTCTGATGAAGCCAGCTAAGCTTTGCTCTGGGGACTGCATACAGTGGGGCATGAGGCTAATTCTTATATTGGAAGCTGGTGAAAACAGGTCCAGAGAAGTTCTGCAGAACAAATATGGATTAAAAACAGGCCTACTGCTGCACAGAAACTAAGAGAGTAGCCTGAGGAGCAGCACAGGGAGAAAAATGATATTATGTGATATTCACAGTGCATGGAGGCTCTAGGGAGGAAGCATCTTGAGAGGATGCTAAGTGAGAGCATATACTGTGCAGGAGAGTTGGGGGGAGGAAGGGAGATGCAGCTCCATAACATGGTGGGTGGGAAAGCTGATCCCAGCAGAGTGAGGACAGGCAAATTCATCTCAAGAGATGGCCTCAGCAGCAGCAACAAACAATTTCACAAGATGTTGCTTATTTCTCTGTACATGTGCATATGTAAATAACAACATTGCCATTTCAATCAAGAAAACCACATCCTATCTTCAGATGAGAGAAACTGCAATTATGGGGGTGGAAGTGTCATCTGCACCGGGTGTTGAGACTTCAGATTCAGTGACAGGTGATTCCTGACTCCCTACAAGTAATACAAGCACTTTGCCTGCTTGCATTAGGCTCTGGTATTTTTTTTTCTCTGATGGATTACTCCAGTCAATCATGGCATATACTGCGACACTAATAGCTAACCACTGAGGTGCTCTGCAGTAGAGAAACACAGGCCTGTGGTATTTCAGTTAACTAAAACTGGCGTTACATTAATGCCAAAATGAAAATGCTGAAAATAGACCCTCTTTACTGACAAATTCTCATTTAACCGAATCACTCTTCAAGAAGGTGCTACTGCTAAAAGCTTTGAGGGTAAAATTATAGGAAGAAGAGATCATAAAACAAGATGTTGACCTCAACACAGAGCAAGCCTGGGAGACCTGGAGTCTTTTGTTCATGCTCCAAGTTGTTAGATGCAAAAGACTTCTGGTTGAGATGTCACACATACTTGTTAACACAGTGCTGTGCACAAGCAAATTCATTCTGACTCACATAAGCTTAAAAAGCCATGCCAGCAGGGCGTATTAGGAGACTAGCACTGATTGTGCCTAAGTTAGCAAAGTAAGCCTTTATACATGCATACATACACAGACATATATATGTGTGTAAAATGCAAATCAAATACATATATTATTTATATACATAAAATGCAGTTTATTATTTCCAAATGCATTTTATAAATAGAAAAGTAAATATTTGAATATGCTTTCTGAAATTTCATTGCTAATAAGTAGTGGCAGTGGATCAAGCTTTTGAAGGTAGTAGGAATCTGCTGATCTGGGAAGGCGAGCTGCCTGCATGTCAGCCTCCCTACCAGCTTGTCTGGAGACGACTTCATTAGCAGTGGTGTACAGCTTCAGCACTAGAGATGATTTGTACCTAGACAAATCTGAACAGTCCTGGAGGAGCTGGGTCTGCTTGCATCTGCCCATATATACATGCCAATAGATGGCAGACACATGCTATCGGCAAGGATCAATGCCAATATTCACATATGGCACTATACATGAGTGTCCCAAAACAGGCACTGGAGGGAGGACCAGTGTAAATCTTTATGATAGAGATGCTTTGATTTGTGCTTGGCTCCAAAGCAAAGTGCACAGAGCGAAGTTTGGAGGTGACAGGGCCCTGGAGAGCCCCAGACTTAGGAATGAAAGAAGCAGAGGCAGAGCACTGGATGTGTGGGTGCAGGGGGCTGAGATGGGCTCTCCTGACAGCGGTAGAGGGGAAATAGCAGGTGGCATGGTCATGTCTGATATAAAGGGTGACAGAGAAGTCCAGACTGCAAAGGAACTTCAAAGGCATTAGTGATCAGTGTCTGTAAATCTGACTAGACAAGAGTTGAACTAAGATGGCAAAGAGATGTACCAACCACAATGTGTTTAGGGAAGCTGACCCAAAAACCAAGGGTTGTTCTTCCAAGAAACCTTCAGATGATGGTGTATGCCATGCATGTAGGTATGTGTATTTCTCAGTCCCCCTAAGAACTTTGTACCTTGAAATTTTTATGGTCCACTTTAGTTAAAAAGGTTTCTTTTTGAATACTGGTAGTCTTCAAGTAACAGCACTGAAGAGGGTGTTCCTAATTAGGATGATCAAACAGTTGTAATGATTTAATTTTAAATTTTGAATGATATTATAACTTGAGCTAACATTTTAATAAATAGCAAGGCAGGTCTGGAGAGCAGGTTCATCTGCAGTCTGCTATTAAATACGTGCATGTATACTGGATTCAAGGAACATTTTGTGTGGCTTTAATATAGATATGTAAGAAGACAACTGTGTTCCTAAAGATCTTAAGAAACATTGAAGGTCAAATGAAAAGTTGAGTAAACAGACACTCTTTTAAAATTATCTTCTGATCTTGTTCAAATATTGTGCTCTTTTCTTCAGAATCTTTACTTAATCTTTTAAATTAACCTCACAAGAATAAAGATGATAGAGTACAGAAATGCTAAAATGTAAGGTGAAAGGTATCAGATTTTTAATTAACCACCTGTACGCTTATTTTGTTCAAGATTACAGTCTGTCTCATGAACACAGGCACATGAGGAAATCAAGAGATTGAGTACTTGTGCTGTGAATTAACAGAAAATATAAGCTCTGTTTTGGACTTTGCTATTGATCTGCTGCTTAATCTTGGGCAAGTCACCTTTCTCTGCCACTGGTGGGTGTTGTTTTTTTCCCTGTTCTTCTGCCTCATCTGGCTGGATATTCCTCTGAACAGGTTATCCTGGTATCAATGGCCAGTGCTGAGCAGTGTGAAACCTTGGTCATTGCTACTGTGCTAAAAATGCCTAACTCTTTAAAGTCTGAGTTAATCTGAGGGCAGCATGAGGCCGGTACCGGCCTCAGCGCAGATGGATGCTCACTTGGAAAGGCACTGCCAAGACGGCCCAGGGAATTTTTATTTTTGGGAAATGCTTGCAATATTTCCTCCAGTTCTGGTGACCCAGACTTGCAGAGCTGAGACATGCTTTTCCTTATTGCCATTGGTAATAAAGGTAGGATTATTCTCCTGGCTTCTAAGGGAAACCTTATTATTACTGGGCAGCTGTCACTGAGAGACACTCTATGTTCAATTTTATAGATTATGCAATTGTCCTAGTTCTGAATAACAGCAGAAGCATCTCAGAAACTGTAAATGCAGCTGCATGAAACATGCATTGGGGAAGGAAAGAAAATCCATTCTTCAAGGGGAAAAATAAGAACTGTTTCAAACCTCATGGAATCAGACTGTATTTGGTTTTAAGGCACTATTGCCTTGGTCCTACAGCTTCTCTTCCTGTTTTTTCACTGCTGGCATTTATTGATGATACTCAAAGCTAGAATCTCTCACTGAGATGCTGAACACATACAGAGAGGGAAAGGGGGAAATGGAGTTGCCTCTGTGTTAGTAACCCCACAATAAAGCCCAGGATACTTAGCTATAAATGGATGTGCTAAG
>VXBL01001080.1:1589-15847 GCA_013400195.1 Aramus guarauna
AGGTTGTGGATGCCCCCTCCCTGGAAATATTCAGCTGGAAGCAGAAAAGGACATATGTCCATGGCCTTGTTCATATTTTGTCATGCAGTTCCTATACAACCCAGGAAGTGTCTCAGTGTGAGATACGTGCAATATCCAAGTTTGCTGTGAAGCACTTGAAAACCAAAGTGATTTCAATCTGTAGATGGAAAGAAGGTGTGCAGAGCTGTATTCTCACATTGACTCCTGGAAAGATGTCCTCTGCAGATGAAAGGTCTTGTGTGGTGACCCAAAAGAGAAGAGAATGAGGTTTCCCAGTCTCTCAGAAACCTCAAGGGGTGAGGATATCTCCAGCTGCAGAAGCTGAATCCATCTCTCACATGCAGTTGCANCAGTTGCTTTTTTTTTTTTTTTTTGGCAGATTTTCTGATCCTCCTTTCTTACTCCTTTAGGGCTGGAACTGACAGAGGCTAACACCTCCAACACACCATAACCACAAAGCAGTTGCAAAGAAGTGCACCAGCATTCACAGTACTAAATAAAACCACCAATTTTTTTTCAATTTCCCTGTAGAATAATTATACCCTAAGGAATCAATAATTTGGCTCTGTCAATTTTTGTGTATATAAGTTAGCAGCTATGTTGATCTTGGGCTGTAGCCTTTTAAAGCACATCTTTTTCTGCTCTTTTAAAATGTCAACATTCCTAAAACTATCAGATGAGAATGTGCTCATGGTCAAGAATTTGGGAGGAATGAAATGTCTCTAGCTTTGCTGGCTGCCCACAGCTGTAACAGAGGTGGCCTGTGCACCGGGAGCTGCTGCCTGGCTGCTGCCCTCACTTCTGCCGGGCTCCCCTGGGCACAGCTGCTGCGGAAGCTGAGACCTGGGCTTGGAGAAAGTCCAGGAGCGGTGGGGAGGTTCGAGTAGGCACTCTAGGCACTACTCCAGGAGCGGTGGGGAGGTTTGAGTAGGCACTCTAGGCACTGCTCCAGGAGCGGTGGGGAGGTTTGAGTAGGCACTCTAGGCACTACTCCAGGAGCGGTGGGGAGGTTCGGGCGGGCAGGTACTCTGGCATTGCTGCAGGAGCGGTGGAGAGGCGGAGGGCAGGCAGTCTGGCACTGTTTTTTGTTGAGGTCTCTGTATTTCTTGCACGAGTGACAGTAAGGACCAATTAATTCGGAAACCTGCAGGAAGGCGGTAGGTCTGTTGCAACTGTTGCACACCTGCAGCGATGGTGCCCTGGTGATGGGGAGGGCTGGCTGTGTGGGAGCAGCTGGTATTCGCAGTGGTGCTGGCTGGCGTGAGAGCAGCGGGTGGCCTGAGGGGTGGTGGGGAGTCCCAGCCAGGCAGCCGGGGCCGATCCGGTCCAGCTCAGCTTGTAAGGGCACACAGCGCTGTGTGTCTGGGATCCGGGGCAGCTCTGTGCGGTGGGAGCTCCCCCAGCAGCAGTTGCTTGAAAACTGACAAATTCCATCTCGCTTCACCCCTGCCAAGAGGCACGTACAGAGTCCCTGCATTCCCCAGCCGCCTCCTGCGGTACTTCCCTCGGCACCCGGAGGCAGTGTGAGCTGCAAGACCTGGGTATCTGCTGGACAAGCTGACTTTCACAGCTCATCCGTTATCTTTGCTGTAGAATCCCTGTGGGATTTTCCTCAGAAATGGCTTGAGTTGCTGTGGTTCCTTTGTCTGGTGTACGCAATTAATTAAAATCTCTGTGTGAAAAGCTCTTTTGAATGGAATGTCTTGTATAAATATGTTGTTATCATTGCCAAAAAATTATTTTGAAACTCTGCTTATCTCTATCTTGTTTTTCCTAGTTCGGTTGCTTTAGAAAAAAGCATAATAATAATGAATATTGGGACGATACCATCTTTTTCTACTGCTTTAGTTTTCTAGATGTGTCAGTATTATCTTTCTCAGCAGTCCTCATTGCACCGGGTGGATATAAAGTCTTATTAGGAGACTGCATTACTGCTTAAATTGCACATAGCAATCACCTTGATGTTGCTTGTCTGTCCTTCAAGCAAATTCTAAGCCAGAAAACCATTAATAATACCTTAGCACTCCTGATGTACCTCACCTTTACAAACAATTCAAGTGTTAGTAAGTTAAATTCATTCCAAGAAACAGTGTCTTGTGTTCTTGGAAATTAATCCAAATCCTATTACTTTACCATTTGCTAACTGAAGCTGGACAAACACTCAGTTTCTTAAGACAGCCAGTAAAGAGACAGGAAACAATACGTATTGCTACTATCCACGCTCCACTTCTGAGACTAGTATCAGCTGCAAGCTGCATATTAATATTCAGTGTTGTTCAATAAACAAATGTCAATAGATACATAGAGAAGGTGGCTCTCGATAAACAATCTTTTATGAAAGACTTCTTGGAGAAGCTGGTACCAGTGGAAAATCGTGGCCTCCCATGTATTTGGTTTTGGTATGAGTTTCTACAAGGTGATGTGTACACTAGTCCTAATTAGCATGACTGCACATCAGCTCGAAGCTCTCTTGGCAGCTAGTATCAGCAGTGCTACAACTAGCTGTGGAACTGAAGAAACGTGTGGTGGTCACTGTTGTACTACACTATTGGAATTACAAAGATGTTGCAGTCTCTTAGTAAAAGACACTGCAGGTTAGAAGACCAGGTATTTTGGATCTTAAAGCAGCAGGGCTAAAATCCATACAGAGCTGCTGTTTCTTGGAAACAGACTGAGCAAAAGCATTTTTTAAATTAAAAAAAAAAAAAAAAGCTGTAGATTAAAAAAAAATAAATCTTGATATAGATCTCTGCACCACAGAAGGTGCCTGGCAAATGCTAAAACAAAGATCAAAGGGCACTGGAGAGAAACATCCTTGTAATCTTTTTGCTGCTCTTCCTCCCACCTTACCTGCAGCTCTTTGGCACAGAGGGACGTGCCGTGGGGCACCCCCCAGCTCCGCCTGCCTGCAGTGCCCAGCAGCAGCCAGCTGTTTGTTTTTCTTCTTCAGCTACAGCTCTCAGCTTTCCTTTGCATCCATAAGCCCTGTGGTTTATCTTTCGTTGCTCACCAGAGGGAGATAACAAGAATAAAACCCTTTGTTCCAACCGTGATGAGAGGGAGAGATGGCATCCTCTGTCTTCCTTCAAATCAACAACAGGCACTCTGTGAGAATGCCGTGTGCGTGAGGCTGTGCACCAAGGGGTGCGTTGGGCCAATGTAGTGAGGGAATGTGATGCTGGGATGGTTTGCTTCATCCTCCTGGCAAGCCAGCAGCAAAATATTTGCAGGAGAAATTCATATACATTTCTATCCAGAACATCAGTCTGTCAGTGGGAAGGGAAGCAGTTGCAACTAGTTCAAGATGATGGTTAGCCAAAAAATCCCAACCCTGCAAGCTGCATATCAGAATGTCCTGTCAGCTTTGGGAGCCATTTGCAGGCAGCAGCTCTCCGAGGTTCCCAGCATTTCATCTTTGTGGGATGAGGTTACACTGGGCAAGCTGGTGACGGCAGCCTTTGCAGCCCATTCTGGTTTGCTTGTTCCTACCAGAGGGAATCAAAATAATCCCCTCAGCACTCCCTGCCCCATGGGGGGACCCATCTCCTGCCTGAGGACTGTTCTTGGCCCATAAGACAATGCAGGTCACGAGTTAAAGGGTGACCACTCCCGTTCTAGACAGCACTCTGACCACAAAAAAATCTCAACTTTTGCTAAATATTGCGTTTGCAGGATGAGATGTTCAACATACAGAACTCAAAGTCAGTATGGAGCCCTTGGTGGTCCAGATGATTAGACTGAAGTTCCTTCTCAAGTAAGGTGTTTTCCCCTCTACTCAAAAAATGTAATGACTACATTACCCGATGTCATAGTCTATCTACACTTTAATTTTTCTACTTGAAGACATTCCTATAAAGGTCTGCCCTGACCACTGCCGTGGAGCTGAGGTGGCTGGGAGCAGCCTATGGTGATTAGAGCACAGAAAGTGCCAGGGTTTACATCCTCTTTGTCAAGGAGACGTCTGACTTGGTCTGCCCTGTCTTGGCTTGGGCCACTTATTACCTGAGCTTTGTTACCACCAGCACTAACCATTTTGTGAATCTCGGCTGTTGTTTCCCATGCTTTTCCATGGTCCTAACATAAGCCCTCATATAAAATATTTTCTTTGTTACAGAATAAAATAAATGCAAACCCCTGAAAATACTTATTTTATCTCAGTATCTGTTTTTCTTGGGCTTGCGGTTTTTTTCGGGTTTTTTTTGGTTAAGGCACAAGAGAAGAAAGACTATTGGCACAATCCTGGTCTGTATTACCTCGCAGCAGATTTAAATCTTGGGGTTTTATTACCGTGAGGGTGGGGGAATGGAGCTCACTAACAGCCCTCCTCCAGGTAGCAGGGCCCCCCCTCAGTGAAACTCTGGCAATACGTTCAGGTGAATGCCAGCCGTATCGGTTAATATGGATCTTGCTACAAAGGGTGATTTTTGTTCCCTGAAAAAGTCACGCATTTTCCTTACTCAGAGTCTATGCACATTCTTTTCAGCGTCATTTCAAAATACACTCTGTTCAAAACCATTGTCAAAAGCATAAAGAAACAAAATTAGTTTTTCTTAAATATAGCATATCTTATTTTTCTTATGATCTTACTTTGCAGTGGTTTTCCACAGATAATGCTGCACATGGTACAGTATATATTGGCAGTATTATTGAAAAGCCAAGTGCAGGGGAAGAAAAAATATGAGGTTTATCTCATTATCTTTAGGAGCCTCCAGATAAAATTGTAAATGGGTGTTTTCATAAAGCTTTCTAGTTCTCACCACCCCGTAGTAATTAAAGCTTTGTTTAAATTCACATATCTTGTCACAAGCACAGGGAAAGTATGGGAAAATTGAAACTGCAAGCTTTGCTGACATGCATGACCTTTTAATTTTGCATATTTTTGCTATCTTTGTTTTGAACAAGAATTTTGCAAGGGAAGTTAATGCTGTCCTATTAAGAGGGCTCTTTTATATGTGTGTGTGTATGTATTACTGTACTAGTCCTAGCAGTACCTGCACCTGGAATACAAAATTCACACGCAGACCTGCGCTAATACACACACACAGAGACATTCAGCCTCCTCCCAAGAGCCTTGCAATACAATTTAAAGTAAGTTGCAAGCATGAGGAATAACAATCAATTGAGAAGAATGAAGGAAGAAGATGGGATATCACAGACAGCACTGGGATACACAAGCCATTGTAGGTTTAGCTTTTAATTTTCTATTCAGCAAGCATCTGGCTGGGTGGGTATTTCTGGTTGCCCCTGATATGAGAGAAAAGCAGGAGCCTGCTCTGCTGGGACCTGCACAGACAAATTTGTTCAGTGGGACATCTCTCCCTCTCAAGGCCACTTAGTGTTTCCAAAGCGACCCAAAGAAAGCTTGTCTTCCTGAGAGCCAGGCTGACTTTTTAATGCAGGGCAGCGCTGGAGTGTAATGGTTTCCTCATTATTTGAGGTCTCTCTCCTCCGTCAGTCAGGGCTGCATCTGAGTCGGGGAGCTGATGCGCTCTGCACTGCAAAACCTTGCGAGAGGTGAGGTGATGTTCTGATTAAAGTAACCCTGAATCTCTGGGGAACATGCTGGCCTTCAAGAGACTCAATTTGTTGTTTGACCTGGTTTTCTTCAGAGAGGCCGCTGGAGAGCGTGGAGGAAAGGTTTGACATACGGTACCCACACTGGCACAGCAGGCAGAATCACGGGAATACGTCATTTATGAATCAGTGTATTAACTCACCTACAGCTCTACAGAAATACAACTTGTAAAAACATTCTTAACGTGTTACCTGAGGTACTGCATGGCAAGTCAATTAATAATTAGTAATCCACTAATAATGAGTGATTTTTACAGTTTAATAGAGTTCCATGCTGAACTTAGATGAAAGGTTGTTTCAGGGGGTTATAGGAACTACAGATTTTATATGCGGATGTATGTGTTTGATTTCTCATTTCCTTGGATTTTGTATAATGGCATGCATATGGAAAAAATGCTGGAAAGCTCTGTTAAAGCACACTGGTAGCAATATGCAGTTTGGACAGTTGCAGATGACTACGTGGCTGGAGAATCAGACCTTTTTCTGTGGAGACAGTGGTGAAAGGCCAAGCTCCGAAGCCTAACTTGGACAGTGAGAGATAGGAATAGCTTTGTAGCAAATCATTAAGTAATAGTGCATTTATTCTGTATAGAAATTACGGTAGTGGCTTCTGCATGTGTCATTTTAGCAATCCTTTTTGTTACCAAGTCTCAACAGATCATGCAAAAACCCGAATTTTATCTTGGCAGTCACAACATTAGTCTGCTGCACATTTAAACAGACTGTTGAAAGAGAATTTTTTAACAGCTAAAATCCAAGCACCTGGCAAACAGAATGTTTTCCAAGGAGATTGGTTTATTTCACTTGACAGTTTTATTAAACTTTAATCACCTTCTCAATGTGTGCATTGTCTTGTACCCACTGTTCTTATGGCCTAAATTGAGGACTTTTAAAAACGGTGAATACTTATTTTTCTGATTCTGAAGCACTATGCAGTTCTGCTGTCTTTCATTATTAACCGTAAACCAGAGACAGAAATTGGTGAGATAAAATGAGGCAATAAAACAAAATTAAAGTGCTGTCAACACTAGATTTGTCAGGACTTTAATGAGCTTTGCAATAAAGGGTGGTGATTATAGGTAGTATTTCACAATGCCATTCATCACTCAACAAAATAATATACTTTTAGGAGACAACTGTAACTGTGTTCTGAAATGATGGAGGTACTTACAGACAAGATTGATGGGTGCTGTGAGCAGGTGCCATTGCCACTATGCTCCAATTAAAGGCTGTGTGCATTGTACGAGGTTAAAGTTGTCTCTTACCCCTGTTTGCTTTACAGAAAGCTTAAATAACAGTAACAGAACACCCAAATCAGCTCAAACTGTCTCCTGCTAGACATTCCCATGGTTTTGTGCAGATCCCATGTTTCCCTTGTTTCCCTCTAACGTCCACATCTTCTCCCGTGCTGCAGGAACGCCTTTGGCATCTGCAGCTGAGGCGTGTTACCAGTCAGTAGCCAAAGGCGTATGATAAGGCTACCACCCTGGCTGGCTACTGTGGACCAGCTGCCCATTAGCAGCCAGGCCTATGGCAAGCACTATGTAATGTTTACATTTCTGGCATAGGGACCACAGTGAGATACTTTAATTGCTCTGTCACTGCCCCGGGTACCTGGGAAACTTGTCCTCCAGTTTTCTAGGAAAGTGGAACACCTGAAGAATTTACTGAAGAACCTAAAGGCCAATTTTCTAGCTGGATCAGACCTTTCATTTACCTTCAATCCTTTTTTCTCAACTATAAATCTAGCTTCCGTAGATTACTTTCACTTCACACTTGTGTGGATGAGAAAGTGAGGTCAGTCGGATCTACTAGGTGTAATCCCCTACTTATTTGCATTGGTATAACTTCAGGTAGTTGCTAAACCTGTAAAACCAAGAGAGGAACGAGGATCTATCAGCACAATGACTCACGCCTGGTGGGTGTGCACAGGTTATATCGGAAGTGTCTTGCCTGATGGAGAATCTGCTTGGAAACTGATCCTTTGTGTCCACAAAGAGCTGTGTAGAAATGACAGTCTGAATAACGAAGCAACTGACTTTAGTGTGAACACAGGTACTTAAATGCTTTCCAGCTTTTGGGCATCTAAATTGCACATGTACCTTTATGCTACATGTTATTTTTGGCTGCAATCACAGAAAAAATATTGGCTGGCTTTCTTGCTAGCTGAGGTTGAGAAGATTACATCAAAGCTAATAAAAAAGGCAGTTTCAGAGCTGAAAGCTATGATATGTCAGTCCAAGTCCTGAAAATCCTTATTGAACCTGGTAGTCTGACTCACTCAACTGCTTCTTCCTTATCAGAGCCCTCTTAATCTGAAGGAGTACTGAAGAGTCTGAGAAAATCTGATCACATATTACCTGGAGCTGGCTCAGTACAGCTGTAAGATTCAATGCATTAGTATTTCTGCAACTAAGAAAGAAATCCTTTATATGCCCTAAGATTTTAATTGGTACCCGGATCAACAGTATTCAGTATTCCTCAAATATGCAGCCACTGCTTTATTTTAACCACATTTTGTCACTGATGCATGTGATACCAAGACATCAGGACATCAAGAATGTAGGCCCGAGCCTATGGACTGTCACATGAGGCTATGGCAGACATTCTCGGTAATCTAATATCAACAGGGGAAAAAAAGCAAACCCACAGTTAGCTGTGACCGTTATCAATGGCTTTACGCCTTACAGTGCACACAGCACTGGCCTCAGCGTTGACATTGAGTTACTCGGCACTGAGCGAGCCAGGGCAAGCCAGCGAGCTCTAAAACTGGGGCGTTTTCTGGTATCCTTGTAAATGTCAGCCAAGGCATATAGAGTATCATTTTGCTTTTTGAGGCATGCCACATCAGTTTTGGATTGAGATTTGTAAAAGTGATTTTCATTCCTTTTGGGGTGCTCTGGAAGATGTTGTCAGCTCTTTAGTATGGCCGTGACTAGCTCTTTAGAAAGTCCTGACCCAGTAAACAGTGGAGTGAATGGAAAAACTTTTCGTCTCCAGTCATGGTTAGATGAAGACACAAATCTCCTGGGATTCATTACAAACTCCAAAATGGTGCAGGCCAGTTCAACACATGGTAGCCTGAAAGTTGGCTCTGATCAATAGCTGGGGAGTTTTTTGACCATCGTTTCTCTTTGGATATTCACTGTCTGCAGACATGATCTTCTCTTTGGTCTCTCTCTTGCTTCACAGGGACGAGATCCAAGCTCAGTGCCCACCACTGCACATACAACACAGGACAGCTGCAGTCCAGTACCTGTGTCACCCCATGCTCCTCAGGACCAAGAGGGGAACCACCCGCCAGCAGCCACCTTCCTTGGTAATTTCCTATTTTCAGACCACAGTTATTCAGGGTGTTATGTCATTTGTTTCAGCCTGGTTTTATTGACTGGGTAAGTAACTCTTGATTACAGCAGTTAACAGTTTTCCCTGTGGTTATGTTTGGCAACAAGCTGCTCACCCTTCTTTAACTGCACTGTTAATTAGGAGGTCTATGTTTCCTTTCTTGTCAAAAGCAACTAAGCTCCCTGCCACTGGAATTCCTTCTTCTCCCTTCTCCTAGGGTGAGAGAACAGTGATTGTTTGCTTGGTTACGCTTCGTCTTCTGTATGCTTTTAATAAAATCTGTAATTAATACTTTGAGAGGTTTTTTTTTTTTTCCCATGGCTGAGCACATCTTGAACGCAATTTTTTAATGTCAGTAAACAAAAATAAAGAATACTTAATTGCACTTTCAGCACAACTCTGACATTTCTTGTAACAACGCAATAGCCTTGGGTAGCTAAATGTGAATGTCTAAAAGAAGTCAGTATAGTATTTGTAACAAGAAACCTGACTTCATTAACTAATCAAGAGTTAGAGGGAAAAATCTGCACAAAAAATGCCAAATCTTTGGCAATGTTAAAATCCAGAGACACTGGACCTTCTGGGAACACAGGGCAAGCCATTAGTGCCCTTTTCCTAGGTTTTAGAAGAAAGCAGCAATAGTCTTTGACCTGTAAAAATGTATAAAGAGCATGAAAAGCTTGAACTGAATCCAGCTGAAGCCAAAGACAAAACTAGACATGTCAATATAAGCACAAATGAGCCCAAAATATCCACACGTGGGAAAATGATAATGGTATTATTTCTAAATACAGAGTATGTATTACTTACTGCCATCAGATATCACAGACTGAGAGTTTAGTTTTAGACTTTGAAAAAAAATTAGACTTTAATATGCTTCTAGATACAAAACGATGACAAGAGATTGTGTTCATCTCACATAACTTGTTGAAATAGTCTCTGTCTATAGCCAAAGGAGGGAAGAAGACACCTCCTGAGGCTGACTCAGCTTCAAAACTGACCCCGGTTTAAAATGAGATGTGCCCTTCTCTCGCAAGAGAAAATAAATTTCAAATTTGTCTTCAAGAGAAGATAAATTTTCAAGCAAGACATACTCTACTTTCCATATCTGGACTACAAAAAAGCTTTCTCTGATTTATATGCCACAGATCACTATCACAGCCAGAAATCTGGGATATAATGAGGATGTAGCACTTTCTGTATTCACACAATGTGCACATGAAAGGAATTTTATATTTTTCGGAATAATAAAGTGTTGGTCCTTGCCTGAGGTAGGCTGTTCAACCAGATGAACCACAGGTCTGCTGGGAAGATTGTCATTACATACCTATTCATACATTCTTATTCATACTTATTTTCATATTCTTGTAAGAGCTTTACATTACATTTGAAAACCTCAACCTAACTTTCTGAAAGAAGTCATATTTATGTAGCCATTGAATGAAAAATGTATTTATTGGCTCTGAAGAAACACACTATTCCCTACTATGAAGTGCCCCGTTCAATGCTTACAAATCCTTTACCGCTTTGTTTGTATTATAGCATTTCATATAGTTTGATTTGAAGGCATCCAACTGTTTTCAAGTTTTGAGATTCCCTTGTATATGAAGAAACTATATAGATAGGTTCATTACAATGCCTTAGGACAGAAATCAGAAGTTGCATTTAAAAACTTGAGCCTGGGAGAGGGCAGAAGATGCCATATCAATGCAGCCTTCAACACCTACTGTGGAGATCTAAGGAATGGCAACTCTATCACATTCAAAGTATGGGTTACATAAAGTGACAGGGAGGTGGATGCTGTGCAGAGAAGGACCTGGGAGTCCTGGTGGACAGCAAGATCTCCATGAGCCAGCAATGTGTCCTCGTGGTTCAAGAAGGCCAATGGTATCCTGGAGTGCGTTAAGAAGAGCATGGCCAGCAGGTCGAGGGAGGTTATCCTTCCCCTCTACTCTGCCCTGGTGAGGCCACATCTGGAGTTCTGTGTCCAGTTCTGGGCTCCCCAGTTTAAGAAAAACAGGGAACTACTGGAGAGAGTCCAGAAGAGGGCTACAAGGATGATGAGGGGACTGGAGCATCTCTTGTATGAGGAAAGGCTGAGAGACATGGGTCTGTTTAGCCTGGAGAAGACAAGACGGAGAGGGGATCTTATCAATGCTTATAACTGTTTAAAGGGTAGATATCAAGAGGATGGGACCAGACTCTTCTCAATGGTGCCCAGTGACAGGACAAAGGACAATGGGCACAAACTGGAACACAGGAAGTTCCATCTTAACATAAGGAAAAACTTTTTCACTTTGAGAGTGACCAAGCACAGAGACAGGCTGCCCAGAGAGGTTGTGGAGTGTCCTTCTCTGGAGGTATTCAAAACCAGCCTGAACATGATCCTGTGCAACCTGCTCTAGGTGATTCTGGTTTAGCTGAGGGGTTGGACTAGATGATCTCCAGAGGTCCCTTCCAACCCCTACCATGCTGTGATTCTGTGAAAACTGGCTGAAATGCCAGGCTGAAAGGACTGTAGTCAGTGGCACAAAGTCCAGATGGAGACAAGTCACTACCCGTGTATCCCAGAGGTCAATACTGGGGTCCATCCTGTTTAACACGTTCATTAATGACCTGGATGATGGGAAAGAGTTCACCCTTAGCAAGTTTGCACAATATGAAACTGGGAGGATTGACTGATACACCATATGTGTGTGCCACCCTTCAGAGGGACCTTCACAGGCTGGAAAAATGGGCTGATAGAAACCTCATGCAGTTCAGCAAGGGGAAATTCCAAATCCTGCACCTGGGGAGGAACAAGCCCAGGCACCAGCATATGCAGGGGGATGACGAGCTGGGAAGCAGCTTGTCAGAGAACAACTGTGGGGTCCTGGTAGACAACAAGGTGACCACAAGCCAGCAATGCACTCTTGCTGCAAAGGTGGCCCATGGCTTCCTGGGCTGCATTAAGAACATTGCCAGCAAGTTGAGAGAGGTGATCCATCCCCTCCATTCAGCACTGGTGAGGCCACACTTGGAGTACTGGTCCAGTTCTGGGCTCCTCAGTACAAGACACAGATTTACTGGAGTGAATCCAGCACAGGGCTATGAAGATGATGAGGGGACTGGAGCATCTGACAGATGAGGAGAGGCTGAGAGAGCTGGGACTATTCAGGAGTGTTTTACTAGTCCATTTCGTAAGCAGCAAGTGAGAAAGAGCATCACATAAGAAGAGGCAGACCTGATCCCCTGGATGTTATGCTTACATAAATCAGAGTGGAAAGTCTCCCAAAGGAGAGTTTCTTGTGTCATGCCAATAAATGTGAGAGAAGAATCACGTGTGGAAGTAACCAGCTTGTTATTTAGATGCTAATTAACCTTTCCAAGGCTTCAGTACATCACTGTTTCACAGGCATGCAGCAGAGGAGAAGTCTTTCTGGGTATTTCCAGCCAGGTGTTGAGAAGCCTCAGTTTCCCTGAAAGGGGACTGCACACATTAAGGATGCTCAGCACCATCCAGGACTGGGTCCAGATTGCCTGTGGTGAATGAGTGTGTTCTGGGACTGCCAAATAACCACGCTGGCACCATGGAGAAGGGGAAGAGACATGCTTCAGTGGGACTGCTGCACAGGGGAGCTGGCCCTGCCTGGTCTGCTGTGACAGACACTGGGTCATTCACAGGCAGAAGCATAATTACCATGGTCCAAAAGGGATACTGAGATTAAATGGACAACAGTTAGTTTAGTTTATTCCTTGTTACTCCTCGAGGAGCATAGGGCTGCAACAACACTACGCCATCGGACCCGGTGGCGTAGTGTTGTTGCAGTTTCTGTAACAGGTTTTGTTTTTTACATGATTGGGTTGTTAGCCCAAAACAAAACCCCCAACCTGGAGGGCCAGGGTGCAACATTTTAGTCTGGCCTCTCCCCACACAAATGGACAACAAGGAGACAGTAATTACAGAAGAAGGGGAAAGCAGTGACATTTTATGTCCTGTTTTGGTGTATCTGGCTCCAAAGGCTTCCTTATTTGCCCTAAACCAGTGGGATCCCATGTCTCCATCACCCTAGTGCTGAGATCAATGCAAGAACAAGGTATAAAGCTGTCAGCAGTGCACAACTCTATGCTGGAAAAGGACCACTGGGAAAATTCTTAGTGGTCTTAAAGGGTACCATGCAATACTGTCTGAAAATGAGATCTGAAGCACTAAAAAGCTGGCAAAAAGGTAAAAGCTCTCTACTCTCTTGGTACTACGCAAGTATTAAAAATAAAAGAAGTCTGAATACATATGCTAGGCATTAAAAGGAAATCTAAATTCAGTAAATGAAACAGAGTTCTGTAAGTACCTTCTCTGATAGTATATTCTATTTCAAGAAAGGCATTTATTTCTGACTATCTTATCAGTACCACAGTGGTAGTCTGTAAGCTACAGATAAACAGAAATTATTTTTTTCTGGCTAACAAATGAATACTTACAGGCCCGGGCTGTTTTACAGATAAAGACTCTTTTGAAATGGCTATAGTTCCTTCACCTCTCAGATGCCTATCTCTTTTCAGCAGGGTATCAGAGGCAAAGGTTTCCCTGGCTTTTGAGACAACCTATGGATGCTCATTACTACCTGAGAGCAGGACACAGTTGGCTTCTGGGGTGGAAAGTAGGGAATGATGAAAACAGGGAGAAGGCAGCATCTGGAGGACAGAAGAACATGACACCACTCTCTTGACTCTCCAGACTAAAAAGGGAGGGAAGAGTTTGCAGCTATTTTCCTATGTTTTCTGAGGAAAGAGCTGCATCCAGCGTAGGGAATTAGTTAAATATAAACATGCAGGTGAAAGCTTATGGGGTCATCTAGTCAGTGATCCTATAGCCCAAATATAGTGGTACAAGAACTAATTTTCAAGTAAGAGTTGTTTTGACCTTAGAGGCCAAAAAGTCTGTTAGATCCTCTCATTGAGCTTTCTTTCTATTAGCATACCATAAAAGTTTTCCCCAGTATACAGTCTGGTAGCATATATATATTTTAGATAATGTATATCTTAAGTAAAGGCATACTGAAAACATTGAAAGACATCCTGTCTTCCCTGAGGGTTCACTGTAATGGGTAATCAATCTCATTGTTACAAACATTTGCTTTATGTCTAATTGGAATCTGACTGTTTTCAGGTACTTGTCATTGAATCTTTTTATCTCAGTGTCTGCTAGAATAAATGGGCTTTTCAGGCTTGGTACCTTATTCCCATGGGACTCCTGATGCAATCCTGTCATGTTTCAGTCTTCTGCTTAGTAAGATTTTGAGATATTTAAATCTCTTCCTGTAAGGCTTTTTTTTTTTTTT
>VXBL01001080.1:15855-27706 GCA_013400195.1 Aramus guarauna
TTTTTAATTGATTCTTTTCTGCATCCCTTGCAACATTTTCAATGTATTTTTTATATACAGATATTGGTTTTCCCTATTAAAATCATCATTCATGTTTTCTACATTATAGATCTCATAAGTTCTTATTCTCTACCACAATGAATTTGGAAATTCAAACTATGATCTCAAAGCTTCTCAGCTTTCCAAGATGTAGTCAAGATGAATGTTAGCAAGCCAAAGAGCACAGATGACTACATGAACAGAGCTTTTTAATTTTTAAACAGTGCAAAATAGTTGTGCTGAATTTTCCAGTCCTCTATTTTCCCCGTCTAATTACCCATCTTCACTGCTTATATACAGATTTGTTCTCTATTTAGTAATTGGATTCTCCTATTGTTTGGATTTCTTTTATTCACACTAGGCTTTTAATATCTCTCCCTTCCACAAGGTCATTTTTTCCAGCTATGCATTGCATTTTCATGAGAGCTATACACTTGCAATTACAGGTGCTCTATAAATCATCATCACTGTGAATCATGGACATAAATAAACAAAGTTGATGAAAGACCTTTTACTGCTATCAGTTATAACATAAAACAGGTTACACAGACAAGCTGTGACCTGTGAGATCAGATTGGTATCTAGAGTTTTAATCTCTGTTCTTGGCTGCAGTAGAGAAAAATGGCTATCATTTATCACTACCAAAGCATGCAGTAAGCAGTAAGAATGTGTGAGCTCAACTACATTAAACAGTAGCTGCTGTGTACGTACATAAGCAGTGCTATACAATACATCTGCTACAAACATTTATTAGCAATATGCTGTAATTATAAACACAGATTCATCGTAGATGACTTGAAACAGCAGAATTCGGATAATTGCAATGGGAAAGTGTAATTGCAATGAGCAAGCATCATTAACTAATTTACTCAGATAATCAAGGGCCAACTAAAATTACATTGTGGAGAAACCACACAGTATTCCAATTAAACCACATAAAAACCAAAGAAAAAAAGGCAGGGGAACTCTCCAAATAATGGAAGAGTTTGGCTACTTCTGTTTCCTCTTTCAATACACTTTCCTGGCCATAAGCCTAATATCCCGGTATACAGTTTGTGATGAACAGTGTGCTGTTGCAAGCTGCCACATAGTTGTATTTTTCTTTAGTCTGAAAAGGGCAAGACTGCAATGCTCCGGGTATGATCAGTATAGTACAGCCTATTTGCTTCACAGGTTATTGAAATCCACACTAATGGCCTGATGTCTAAGGAGCTCATCTGACAGTTTTGATGAATTTTATCACCGACTTTTAGGAGAAATAAGGGAAAGAGTGCCAGGGACTCAAAACCACCTGGCAATGGCTCTGTTGATGGCATCTTCTGTCTAAGCACCTCTCCCTTTGCCCATGTGTGGTGGCATGAAGGCATGTACTTAATAGCTAAGGCATAGAGTTCAGATGCAAACCTCTCTTCCAGTTTAGATGAAACCATTGCCAGGCTCCAGCAATGCCAAATCTTGCACGCAGAGATAACTGAAAAACAACAGTTGTTTTCATGGTTCATTCTGATAAATAGATGTCATTCTGATCATTTCCTCCAAAGCCAAGACATGCATTGCTTTTGTTCAGAGATTGTTCATGCCTTCAACAGAGATTTTCAATTTGATGTGAAATAAATGCTTGTAGTATCAAAAAGTTAATTATTGAAAGGTAAGATCTGAAAGTTTTGGTATTTGATTTCTTTCTCTTATAAGTCAAAAAGAAAATCCCATATCAAACTGCTATTCTATTGAGAAGACTATTAAAATGGCTTCAGACAATTATAGTGCCCAGTTCTGCTCACATCCTTTAGTTTAGCTGTAACAAAGTCTTATGGAATGAATTTTAGCATGTGAAAAGTCCCAGAGAAGTCACCACCCTGTCAACATCCAACATACAGCACTTCAGAGCTCTGCTGAGCTGAGGCCTTCATGAATAGCCTTTGCCTTCACAACACTATAGATGTTGATCATTGCACCTACTTTTCAACACAATAAAGATAAAAACCTGCTTTCCTAGACTACTGTAGCTATACATTTTGCCTCAATTTTTGTTATAGGTAGTTGATTTCCAACTAGTCATGCATACAAAACTCATCTGCTTTATGTGCATACAAGCCACTCCCTTTGAATTACTAACACAAGCAAGTAGAACTGATAGCAACAAATAATAAATAACTGCTCTTTTAATGGCCAGATGCTGCACCCTGAGAACTGGTCTGTGATTTGTAACCTGGGAAACAGAGCCAAGAGACAGCTTCCATAGGATCACCGAGTCAAAATATTAATTTCTTTTGAAACTTTTGAACTGTCAGCTTCTGAATAGAAATGGACAGCAGCTGTCAAAAATAGCTGAGTAACAGATGCTGTGAATATGTGGACCATAAATTAGGGGCCTGATTGAGAAAAGATCTACTATACAACAAGGGCATTTGAGCAGGCACTTCAGCAATATCTGGCAGAAGGGCCTAGCACTGGAGCTAGACAGTTATTAAAGACAGTGATTTGAACAATCAAGAAATGTCTATTTCTGAATTATGCAGCACCCTTTCAAGGTTCTGTCAAAGTTAAGAGTGTTTTCCTGTGTTGTTCTGAAATGAAAATCAGGGTTGAGATATTAATGTTCTATGAAGGACATTCATTTAAAACATGTACAGTGCTATCAGCTGCTTTGCGATACAGAGAAGCTTGTAAGGGAATAAAATAAGGACAGCAGAAATGCTTCATTTTAAGCTTGATATTTTCCCTTCACATGCAGCACTAAAGGGTACAGTTTATATTCTGTGATTGTTTTGATACTGAAAAAAACTCATTTTCTTGTCCTTCTAGGTGAAATGGAAGTAACTGCAGTGGTGCTGGAAACTTACATAGTCCAAAGCTAACAGGAGCAGCTCTTGACTGCTGTGGAGAAGCAACCCCAAAGCTGGAAATGTTTGAAGCCATAGTTGTCACCTGTCACACCACTTGACTCAGAAACATCTTTGGGGTCAGCTCCAGGCTATTCTGCTGATACCCTGTAATGCAAGGCACTGGGGCTAATGTACCTTATGATCCCAGTAAAAAAGGCACTCAGACACCATAAACTATTGCTTAAAATATGATTTTCTGGAGCTAACACAAGAAAGAGAAAGAATAAAGATAATCTTATGTCCCTTCAGGTGCTGGAAACCCTGAGCTGTGCAGTGTCAGACAGACCTCTGCTCAGGGCATGTGATACAGATCCCACCCATAGAAAGGTTCACTGACATTTTGGTTTCAAGACCTCTTATAGAATTTTCTTAGACAAAAAATGCTCTATTCATCATTTCTACCATCAAACAACTGTATGTTCACATGAGAACTTGCTGCTCCACTTTAAGATAAAGTCAAGGTCAGGCAGGTGGTGTAATCGACAGCACCGAGTGGGAGCTGCCTGTGGGCTCCTCTGTTACCATCACCCAGCAGAGTTTATGCTGTGGCCAAGAGACCTGCACAGTTCAGGCCTGAAGGACAGGCTGTAGGTGCAGCACAGCACCAGCCTCTGCCTACTCAGGTTCACTGTTATGTGGATCACTAACCTTGATGCACAATAGTCTTCTGGTTAGGATTGTTACAACCCCAATGGGGAACATCTTGCACCTGCTCGAGGCTTTAGGCTTTGCTTCCCTGCTGTAGGCATCAGCTGGTGGTCTCTGCCACCTTGGTAGCTTCCTCTGCTCCTTGAGGTGAGTTCTGCTTACTATCAAACATGAGACATGGTAGCAAAGGATTGTTCCTACAGGGTCCATCTATTATCTAGCGTGAGGGTGATGGGATTTGTAGGCAGGCTGTGCTCCAAGGTCAGGGGACCTACAGAGAGAATAAGGATGCAGAGCCCATTAGGGTTCTCCCAGCATCAACCACACCAGGAATAATGCAGCTGCAGGCACAGAAGGGAGTGTTCTCCTGTAGAGGGAACAAGATGTTTGTGGCTCTGTCTGGGACATAGGATATATTGCTGGTTCCCTTCCGTCTTTACATAGACACCCTGGGACAGGGTGAAATACCACATTATTTCTGTTTTCTACAGCAAGTGGAGGATGAGTATGTGCACAATACAGGCAAATCTCACAGTCTTACCTTGCACAGCAGTTGCCAACAATGCAGATTTTGTACTGTAAGTCTGAAGACATTCAACATCTGGGGAACAGGAATCTGCTTTTCAGGGCTGTTCTGGGATCATCACAGCTCTTCTTGCACCAGCCTCACATGGTTGTCTCTGGGCTGTTCTGCAGAACAGATTTTCAAGAACGCTCTACTTATCAAGGTCCTACATTTATTGTCCTCCCTCATGCCCCTGGCTCCGTATCTCTATGTAAGAATTACTCCACACCCACCTTACATTTCATATAAGTCCTCTAGTGGCATGCAGCGTGGTAAGACTCGGAAATTGTCTCATAGCTCTCCATGTAACAAAACGGGCTGCTGATTGATCCTGCAAGCAATATGAACCTCTCACACTGATCGGTGATTTGGCTTGAGGAAAATGACATGGTACACTTTCCAGATAAATTAAAGGCTCATTATGAGCCGGCAGTGTGCGCTTGCAGCCTAGAAAGCCAACCGTGTCCTGGGCTGCATCAAAAGCAGTGTGACCAGCAGGTCGAGGGAGGTGATTTTGCCCCTCTACTCTACTCTTGTGAGACCCCACCTGGAGCACTGCGTCCAACTCTGGGGTCCTCACTACAAGAAAGACATCGAGCTGCTGGAAAGAGTCCAGAGGAGGGCCACAAAGTTGATCAGAGGGCTGGAGCACCTCTCCTATGAGGACAGGCTGAGAGAGTTGGGCTTGTTCAGCCTGGAGAAGAGGAGACTCCAGGGAGATCTAATTGCGGCCTTCCAGTACCTGAAGGGGGCCTACAGGAAGGATGGAAAGCAACTGTTCATCAAGGAGTGTAGTGACAGGACAAGGGGTGATGGCCTTAAGCTGAAGGAGGGCAGATTTAGATTAGATGTTAGAAAGAAATTCTTCACTGTTAGAGTGGTGAGGTACTGGAATAGGTTGCCCAGAGAAGCTGTGGATGCCCCCTCCCTGGAAGTGTTCAAGGCCAGGTTGGATGGGGCTTTGGGCAGCCTGGTCTATTGGAGGGTGTCCCTGCCCATGGCAGGGGGGTTGGAACTGGATGATCTTTAAGTGTCCCTTCCAACCCAAACCATTCTATGGTTCTATGAAATTTTGGCTCTCAGATTTGATAACTTGCTATCATAAGAGTTATTAGTTTAGGCCTCTGTTTAGGAAGAAAGCTTTAACTCTAAGCCTTGGAATTAATTGATCTTATAAAGTATATTTAAAAACACACAAGTTTGTATTACAGCAGAGCCCTAATACGCATAGAGAAAAAGTAATTTTGCACAATGTAAAATGGTATGTGTGTGGCAGTTTGATTGTTTTCTTTTTTATAACTGAAAGGTTTAATGTATGAAAACTAGTGGAACTTGATTAATAGAGAAAGCTGGCAAAGGTAGGAGAGCAAACTTATTCACTAAATGACTCTGAAAGGCAAATATTAAGTATTTTCTGGAGAAGCCTAAGGAAGACTGATGCATTACAAATTAAAGTTACATAAACATCATTCACAGAAGCATCATGGAGGGGAAACATAGATTTTAGAGTACATCAGCTGTGTATACACAACAGATTAAAGAAATATGTCCTTTGGAAGAAGCTACTTTCTTTTACATCCTGTAGATTACAGGTCAATATTACACATAACCTCAGCTGACAAGCATACATGTAGCCCTACTTAAATTATACCATTTAACACTAGATAATCAGTACAACCTGCACCATTAAGTTTAGATTAAGGTTTTTTTTTTTTTAAAAAAGGTTATAATCATTGCAATGTAGTTTCCATCTTCTAGGACTCAGAATACAGTTATTACTGTAATAATATGTAATATTTTAGAAAAGCAATTTAGTGTTTTGAAACTCTGCTTCAAACACAATATTTCTTCCTTTTTACCTCTGCTCTCTTTTTGCCTGTGAAGGCAACAGAATAAATTACAGCTCTGATTTTCTTCTGCTTTTTCTTTTGGACAAGTGTTAACTTTGCAAAAGCTAAGGGCAGTTGGAAAAGTTATAGAATGGCAAAAGGAGAAACACAAGAAGATGAAAGGAGACCAGATGGCAGATATTGCTAATTTGATTCCATCCTGACAACCTCTTTCAATTATAGACACTTTTTTAGTTTATAGAGGGTGCTGAAAAAGCACAGTCCTTGCTCTCAGACCATTTTTTCTACGCTTAGGAATATAGTCTCAGAAAAACTTAGAGTACTAGGTTCTCTTATCTATTAAAACAGGGAGCCCATGTGTCTACTGCCAATGGGGACTGGTCCCTGGCCATGCTAACTTTCGGATTATGCTCACAAACTATTGAAAAACACAGTCTGGCATGAGCCTGAACTGCAGTAGAGACCATGTCAGTTGTACCAACAACTGTATGGTATAGATTACTGAGCCACACGGGTGTGTACATTTCTGGGCCTTTTTAATGCACTATCATTAGCCAAGCAATACAGACTGTGGCTGTGACTGCACACGGTACCAGCAGTATGTAATCCCATCCCTTAGGTTGTTGCGTGCACCAAGTTTTTTCTTGTTGGGCTGCAGAGTTGCCCAAACTCACTGTTTGCTGTGGGCTTTCCTGCAGAGGAATACTAGGTAAGCTTGGACTCAAGTGCTGGTTTTGGCCTGTGCTAAATATCCAGTACAGGTAGAGAAAGCCAAAGTGATCGAATATCTGCGGAGAGTTGGTGGCTCAACCAAGGCTGTGTCTTAGTTTTATTTGTATGCCTTGGCCAACAGCTCTTGAGCCCTGGACTCATGCCTTAATTGTTGTCCATTTTTCTGATTTTGGTAGAAAAACACTGAAACTCAAGATAAAATCTTAAATTCTTAAATAATGTGAAATTAATTTACTGGTATGATAATCAAAGCATACTGCAGCCAGGGAACTATTCACAACCCTAGGAATCATAGCCACATGAAAGAAGAGAGGTCATGTTCTTCACTGTTTTGGTACTGTAAGACTATACAACAAGGTGCTGATGGGACCTTGCAGGTCACTGAGTCCAGGCACTGCTCTCACTGTCAAAGACATTTCATAATTGTGTTTATAAACTTTCTGAACTGAAGGACTGCTCCCACAGCACATTTTCCAGGGCATTGTGCAGCCGTGCATTAAATTTGCTATGCAGTGGGTCTTCCAGGGTTGCTGTGCAATAAGCTGACCTCAGAAGAGTCTGTGGCACACGTGGGCCTGCTGTGTGATTGCTCAGTACATTGGTCTGAAAAAACTTGCTGAATATTGAATGCAATCTGGCCAAGGTCATAATAATTCTGTGGCTAACCTACCTGAATGGTTTTTTTCCTATATGAGTATTGTGTTGTAATTCAATATGAGACTTGAAGAAGCAAGGCTGGAAACTTGCAACAGTCTTACATTAACCGTTTCTCATCTTGTACTTAAATGTATTTGTAAGACAACAGCTGTTTTATTACCAATGAAGATGCTTCTTCCAAGCTGCAGGCCAAATAGCTATTTAGACCAAGCTGAAAACCTGGGGATTAAGACAGTAGGGACCAGAAGATACTTCAAAGGGTGAAGAGAGAAGGGGACAGCTGACAGTGGTCCAATTTGTGGATAGAGGGAGCTGCTGAAACAGCTGTGTCCTTCTCAAGCTCATCAGAGGAAGAAATATGCTGAAAAATATCCTGGGTCAAAATATGCTATGATTTCCTTTCAAAAGGCAGTTTTGCCCCTGTATGTTTATAACTAGAGCACGAGTGAATCATGTTTTCAAGCCACAGAGATAAAAGATGCTCCCTATAAGGGAGACATGACCAAGATCCCAGGAGGGGGTGGTGGTGGTGGTAGTTTGAAAATGAGAAAGGAAAAACCAGAGCGTGCTTCATCTCTCCTCCTGCTCCCAGGCACACTACCAAGCGCCTGCATTTGTACATACAACATTTTTCTCTCCTGTAAACAACTCTTGCAAAAAGTTTGATATAGTAAAATATAATATTTAAAATATTTAAAAATAAAATCCAGCTCTTGAATTTCTAAAGAAGCTCTCTGTGGCACTTCTGGGAGGTCTGACATAGGGGGAGAATTGGAGGTCAGGCACAGTCACTCGCCGTGCCCTGCATCGTGAACTGCAGCCTGTGCAGAGCTTGCTGTGTAAAAGCTGGGACTTAACAGTGGGTCTCAGAAAGAAAGCAGGAACCCATGCCTGCTCCCATGGCATGGAAGAAGGGAAGTCCCTTTAACTGAAGAAGGTGCCAACTCTGGAAATTTCAACATTCAAAGCAAAAAACTGCAAAAAGGAGACAGATAAGGAGCTAGGAAAAATGCAGGAGACAGATGAGTCTTAAGCAGCCCTTTAATACTGTCTTCTCTAGAACCACAGAGGAAGCATCATCGCCAAGTCAGGAATTGCTCTGACCTCTCTGTCTTCCTAGAAATCATAAGTAAGACAGTAATTACTGCAAGAAGCCCTAAGGAGTCCACTCAGGAAGGCTTCAGTTTCCTCTCAAGCACACACAGAGAAGCTCAGAAGTAAACGATTAATGGCCCAAAGCTTTATTTGATCTGCTGCTACAATTAAGTAGTGGCTGGCAAAGCTCACTGGCCTCCCTCAGGTACTAATCCATATTGGGCTGTTTCAAAGAGGTCCTGAGAAACTGGAGCTTAGATAACCTCATTAAAAGATATTTGAGAGGTTTTTCAGTTACATTAATGTACTATATGACTACTGAGGCTATCCATATGCTGCTCATATATAAAAATATGAATAAGTCATCCGTTGGGTAGTTGAGGTTCTTCAGTTATGTCTAAATGGTATACGGATATGATGGCTATTTGGATAGAAAGGATATAATGTGACTGAAGATGAATTTAGTAAATAACTTCCATCCATGTATTTGGCTAGGAGTGACACGGAATCTTTGTATGAATGTGACTTACGTGTTACACCTGTAACTACCAAGTTCTGACATTCCTCATGACAAATACCATATGGAGAGACTGAGCAGTTAGAAAAATAAGTTTGGGCAGAGGTAAGATTATTTCTGTAAGCTAGAGGCAGTCCCCACAAATAGCATTTACCTATCTGAAATTCATAGAGTCACAGAATCATAGAATGGTTTGGGTTGGAAGAGACTTTAAAGATCACCTAGTTCTAATGCCCCTGGGTTCCAATGTCCCTGGCAGGGACACCCTCCACTAGACCAGGTTGCCCAAAGCCTCATATGTACTTGCATAATGTTTCATCTATCTCAGTATCATACCCAGATATTTTTACTGAAAATAAAAAAAAAAAACCAAACCCAAACAGTTCTGGCATTGCCAAAAGACGATCCCTCGAAAGAACAGCTGGTATTTTCA
This sequence comes from Aramus guarauna, assembly GCA_013400195.1. Classification (NCBI taxonomy): domain Eukaryota; kingdom Metazoa; phylum Chordata; class Aves; order Gruiformes; family Aramidae; genus Aramus; species Aramus guarauna. The sequence continues at coordinate 25,277 of VXBL01001080.1, forward strand.
ATGTTGCCTTCCTGATGCTGGTACCTCAGTCACCTAATGCTTTTTGTGCTGGACCCACAGTTCATGGAGCTGCCTAGAAACCCAGCTTAGGGAACGGACCCCACTGGTAACAACGCTGCATTGTTGTTGCGGTTGTGTTACTTTTCAGGTGGACTAGGTTCTTGGTTTGTCTCAGGACCGCACAAATCCTTGTGCCAGCAGACGGGTGGCAGCACCAGTGAGTGACTGGGAGCAGGGCCGGTGGCAGGCCACACCATGCTGAACGCAAACGGGTGCACAACCAGGGCATCGGGTACATAAATGGCTGTGAGGATCTGAGCCCCAGAACCAGTGATGCCCCGAGGGAATGAGTTTCCTAAGTCATTCCCTTGTTTTTTTACATTTTAACGTTTTACTCTTGAATATACAACTTTCATTCTTCTGAAAGAGTGAAATCAGAGACTGAAATCAGAGTCCTGAAACTCCTGAATTAGAAAAACATTGCTAAATTGTAATTGAAAGAAAGAAAATTTTTGCTTTGATGGAAAAATCCCTTTTTTTTTTCTTCCTTTATATTGGAAAAGTGTGAAAATGGGCTTTTTTCACTTAAAATATACAAATTTCAAAAGCCTTTTTTTAAAAAAAAGTTATTAAACCTGAAAATGTTCATTAAAATGTGGAATAGTCACACATTTAGAAATGGTTTTGTTTAACATCCACCTTCTTAGACTGCTACAGATTCTACATATATCATAGCACAGGATTTTTTCAATATTTTTAGTAATCCTGTCAAAACAATAGGATAAGGAGTATTTAAAGTTCCACTTAAGCTGAGACTTAATTTCAAAGGCTGGCAGTTAGACTGATTTTTTTCCAGACATTAAAACTTTATATGAAAATATTTAAAGAAGCGTCCCCAAATGAAGACTTCCTTATGCAAACCTGGGGTTTACAGATGACGTGAAAGCAAGAGAAGAACGCAGAAGCAGAGCGTAACCTTCTGTCCCGCTGACCTGCCTTTGCCCACGCCGGTAGCTGTGACAGCTCCGCTATGGTAACTACCTGCAACCACCTGCTTACGACCTTGCTCTGCAAGGACACGGAGCTCCTCCAGTTGAAAAGGAAAAGCAGTGTTACACGGCCAACGAATCAAACACGGTAATTTTTTTCACCTTGGGATATACCACTTACCTCCTGTAGTAAATTAATTTGGGGGTGGGGGGGAAAATCAATTAAAAAAATAAACGTAAGAAGAGTGGGAAGAAAAAATACAGACCTTAATACAGCCTGGATGACAGGAACTGCAAAAAACGATTCTGGCATAAGACCCTGCTTGATGTATCCAAATTTTGGATCATAGCTCCGACATTTCAGTCACACTGGAGAGCATCTCAAGAAGTACCACAACTGCCCAAGGCAGAAACATTTTTTGACAGCAGTTTCTTTAACTTGCTCTTACAGATCTGCAGAAAGGGAAATCCCCAAATTTCCCATGCTGTTTCTTCTGGGGTGTCACGATCCCGATATCTAACCTAAATCTCATGCTCACGTTTATGCTGATTTAACTGCTTTCTCTTTTCACTGTAGACTTTCAGAGGGCTCACGTGCCACACAGGCTGTATTCCTGTTTGCTCATTCTAGGACAGCCACACGCATGGTTGACTCATGCTCAAGTCCGAGGTTCACTATAACCTCCTGATTCTTCTTCACGGCGCTGCTACCTGCTTGGCTCTTCCCCATCCTGCATTTCTGCGGCCGATGGCTCTGTCTGACCTTGCCCTTGTGCTTCAGGAGCATCCCGCTTTTCCAGAACATTTTTCCAGTTTGTCAAGATCATTTCTGAAATCTAATCTTGTTGCCCAGCATAGCCACAGCCCTTCCCAGCACCGTCGGTGGTGTTATCCACAAATTTAGTAAGTGTGCTCTCTGTGCCATTGCCATGGCACTGGTGAAAATCTCTGATGGCGCTGAACAAACTGCTGCTTCGTTCCTCTTACGAAGCTCTGAATTTCCCTTGCTGACAGCAGAACTGCTCTTGTGTCCAGCTGTGCAACCAGCTCTGGAGTTGTCCTCTTGCTTAGACTTTATCAGAGCGTCCCACAAGTCAAGTCCACGCTTAAATCAACTAAAATCTCCTTTTTCTTGTTTTTCCTTTATCAAAGAGGGAAGCCAAATTCTTCTGACCTCAACTCTTCCCATAATGCTGCTGTTGTCACTTACACATCCTTTCCTCAGATCCTGGATGTTCAAAACCAGTAGGGAGTGCGAGGCGGGGGGCGGCGGCGGGGCCCGCGGCTCTCGGGCGGGCACTCGTTCCCCACCGCTCCGCGGGCGCTGCGCGGGGCGGGCCGTGCCCTGCGCGGGGCAGCGCGGCCGGGGCGGCCCCCGCCGGGGTCTCCATGACGACCCGCCGCCGCTTGGGTTGCCAGGGCGGCGGCGGCGGCGCCGGGG
>VXBL01001080.1:27833-48024 GCA_013400195.1 Aramus guarauna
GTGGGCAGCCTCCTCGGCGGTGCGCGGCGCAGGGGGGCGTAGCGTCGTCCGTGGGCCGGTGGCGAGCGGAGCCGGACCGGTCGGTGCGGTGCGGGCTCTCCGGCAGCGCGGCCGGCCGCCTGCCTTCCTGCGGGGCGGGAGGGGCTGCCCGAGGCGTAACCTCATATTTGTGGTGGTTTTGTTTTGTGGGTTTTTTTCCCTCCAACTTTATTTCGTTGTTTGTTGTTTTGATTTTTTTTTTTNTCCGAAAGGTACCGACGTCGGGGCGATGCGCCGCACCGGTGAGAAGAGCCGGGCGGGGCGGCGGGAGCCCTGCCCCGCTGCCCCCCGCAGCAGCGGTGGCCGGGCCGTGCTGGGGGTGCTGGCGGAGAACGGGCAGCAGCGGCCCGGTGGCCAGGTGAGCCCCGCCCGCGGCGGCAGCCTCCCTCCCTCGCTCCTCCGCGGAGCCGCTCCGGCAGCGGTGCCGCTGCCGCCGCGTCTCCCCTCCCCGGCGAGGGGCCGCAGCCACCTGCCGGGCTCCCCGAGGAAGCCCCGGCCCGCGGACCCGGGGGAGCTGCCCACCCCGGTCTGGGACCTGGGGCTGGCAGCCTGCTGCGGGCATGGGCGGTGCACGCAGGTAAAGGCCTGGGGGTGGCGGAGTAAGTAGTTCGATCGGGCTCCAGCTGATGAGTGTGTGTTTCCCGAGAAACCCTGCTAGTAACTGCTCAGTCCTAATCCACAGACGTTTACCCGTGGAAATGCTTTGAGCAAGTAGTCCCTCCTGGATGGAAGGGAGACCTGGTGAGATTTTATTTGGCCATTTGCCCTCTGAAGTGTAGGAGGTGGTTAAGGAAAGCGTTCACTGGTGCTTACCCAAAGGTGCCATTGCTGTGTGGCTTCAAGGTGGTAGAGCCTTCAAGAAGCTAAAGTTCACACAGGGTGTCTGTCTGCATTTCTGCCCTTGGGCCCTCCTGGAGCCTGCTGGTGTGGCAGGGAAAACTTCACTGTACTGACTACAGGACCTGAAATAGCTGTTACCTGTACACACTGTTCTTGGTTGTGACTGTGTAAAGCCCTGAACTCAGTTGGTGACTCACTGATAGCAGGTGATGTGAAGGATTGTATCCTGGTCAGACATTGTAGTTCTAGGGGTTGTGATGCTTGAGCTCAAAAGCTTTGGTTTGTCATTCAGCATAAAATGGTGCCTGAGCGCTTCCTTTTATTACTTTAGCTTGCTGCACTTTAAAGCAGCTGCTCCTTGCCATAAGGGAATGCGGAGTAGACCCTGCACATGCCGGACCCATCAGACCTGACCAGCACCCTCCCCTCACGCTCCTTGGCAGCGGGCACTGGAGATGAGGCTGCTCCCCTGGTTCCTGACCTCCACTACAGCTCACCCTTTCTGTGAGGGGTTTGTTGCAGTGAAATGGCGACAAGCAGTACTTCTGAGGCACCAGCTGTAGCTGGTGGCTTTTCCAGTGAACTTTTATGTTATTGGTGTCTGCTAGGCGAGGAAAGTGATTTTTCTTTTCAAAAACAAGTGATACTTACTGTTGTTTTCCTCCCGAGTTGCCCTCCCACAGCATTGCTGTGTGCTCTGTTTCAGGGTGCTACTGTTATCAGACGCTTCTCTGGCTCTGAAAACACCATCCCTTCATCTGGAAAAGATGAATTACCCAACCTCATGGTCAATGCTGCATCAAAGCAAGGATTTGCTATCTACGTAGATGAACCAGAACAGAAAGAAAACTACAGCTGCCAAGTGGCTGAAGAGCTGGAATCAAGCCTGTGTGAACTGGATACCAGTGCAATGACATCCAGTATTCACCTACTGCTGGATCTGAGTACAGGTAACTCCTGTTACTACTGAGGTGGTATCTATAGCGCAAGTACATGTAGCGTGGTATGAATTGTAATGCTGGTAAGCTAGTAACTAGCTTATGTTACAATAAATAACACTTCAAGATTACTTGGATTGTGTCTACATGAGGCACGCTGCTTCTGTGTTAGAAATAGCAGGAGAAGGTGAAGAGGCTAATTAAGCAAATGTCTTGCTGCTTCCTCTTACCCGTTAGGATCTCCTATGATAGTGGACACATCCTTCCAGTCCCAGCCCGAGGATCACATGGAAGATGCCATAACTCTGACTGTGGGAGAATATGCAGAAGATATCCATCAGTACCTCCGAGAGGCTGAAGTGAGTGGCTTGTAACAAGCCTATTGATACTTGTGGTCTCTGATGGGCTGCAATATAGCAAACACGTATGGCTGCCCCAGGATAACCCGAGGCTGCCACTGAGCTACAAAGGAGAGAGAGAGCAAGCAGTAAAAGCCATCGCTGAAGCTAGAATCGTAAGCAGGTTCTAGACAGCGATAAGATCTTTCAGGATTGCTCTGTATCCCAGAAATACCCCACTGTTGGAGCATCTCGATTCCTTGGGATGAAGAAGAATTGCAGATGGGAGTTGAATGCTGCAAAAAACCTAAAGCAATTGGATGTGACCTCACTGACAGCTTGCTTGCTATAGTAGTAGCCTTTCCTGCCTTTCTGTATCAGAGCAGTAAAGTGCAGTCTCCCAGTAGGAAGAGGGGAAAATTGTGATTTGTTTAAAGTCAATTTTGAGTCCTTCTGAATGGCTTGTATGTGCTTGATGGCAAAGATTGTCCATAGTCCAGGAGATCTTTTACTATTCTGCTACTAACACAGTAGCTCCTATCTCTTCAGTGTAGAAATACTACTTTCTAGAGATGCTATGAGCTGCTAATTAATTATAATGCTAGTAGTATTAAAGTTACTAGTAATGAGTTACTAATAGTGGAACAACTCATGCTCCTTTTGGTTTAAGTATAAAGAATATTAATCTGCATCAATGGCTTTCTTCAGAGTGAGTGTCTTGATTCTTCAACTTCCCCCTGCACAGGTAAGATTCAGGCCCAAGCCCTACTACATGAGGAAGCAACCAGATATCACAACAGGAATGCGTGCCATCTTGGTAGACTGGCTGGTGGAAGTAGGGGAAGAATATAAACTTCGGACAGAGACTTTGTACTTGGCGGTGAACTTCCTGGACAGGTTTCTTTCCTGCATGTCTGTTCTCAGAGGGAAGCTGCAGCTTGTAGGAACAGCAGCAATTCTTCTGGCTGCGTAAGTGTTTAATTCCTTGAAATCTCAGTGAGCTAAAACTTATTTTTGGACTGAGTCTTTTAGTTTAATTTAAAGGATTGAAGCTTGCAGTGGTAGGTAGCTTTTCATGATATCTTAAGATTAGCAATTTGACCTGCTTTGGCAGTAGCAAAACTAAACATTTAATGTTTTCGATATGAGGAACTGTAGTGGGAAAACTTTGTAACCATAACGGCAGGAGTGAAAACACTACTGTGTTAGGCTGCTAATTTATAAGGCTATAGTAGATTCACAGTTGCAGTCTGCAATTAACCTTGAACTTCTTTAAGTAGACGGGTACCCAACAGAGCCTAGGAGTGCATGGAGTGTTGTCCAGAGTGCATTGTGTTACTGAGACTTGCTCTCTCAGGGCTTGCTATTAGTCAAGAGCTAACTATGTGAGTGCGTTTCTGTCTGGACTGAAGAATTGGAGTTCCTCTAAACATCTTTGCCCAAACTGGAAACTTAATTCTTACCTAGCCTGGAGAAAGGACTAAAACAAGAACTCAATGCAAATCTTAGTAACGTCATGTGCTCATCCTGATATGGGTCCAGCAGAAGTCTTTCTTTACCATAACTGTCAAGCTGACAAATGTGGCTTCTGTATTCCTCTTTCAGGAAATATGAAGAGATCTACCCACCAGAAGTGGATGAATTTGTGTATATAACAGATGATACCTACACAAAGAGGCAGCTGCTAAGAATGGAACACCTTCTTCTGAAAGTGTTGGCTTTTGACCTAACAGCTCCAACCATCAACCAGTTCCTCCTTCAGTATATTCAGAGGCATGGAGTCTGTATCAGGACAGAGAACTTTGCAAGGGTATGAATTATCTTCCTTTTAGGACTGAGGGGGGAGAAATGATCCTAAAAGCAGAACTCCTTGTATTTCATGAAGTTATCTGAGCAGACAGAGCATAATATAGTAGCAGAACCTATCAGAAGATAATTTTTTTTCTCATGGCACATCTTATCTGGGGCTACAACATGCCTAAAACTGGATGTTTTGTAGCCTACTACTTTCAGAAGGCAGCTTGTGTGCTGAGACTTCTGGATAAATGTCTCATGGAAATCCTAAGTTTGGTCTATCTGGTCAGGAATAATACACTGAATAGGTAGCTGGGTGGTAGGAAACTAGTTGTTTTTCAGCAGTGTCTCCACAGCAAGTCTGTGCTGGATGTGGTGGTACTACATATTGCTACACAATGGTACAGCATATGGCTGCATAACTGTGTAGGCAACCCTGCTTAGAAACAGGGTAACCCAAGCTTATAGGAAAACATCTGACCTGCTGCTTATCTGCAAAGAGTAGAAGGTTGTACAGCGACTCTACTCCAACAGAGCCTAAATTCTATTTTAGAGCTGTCCATTTATCCCTAATCTCCAAGTGAGGTCCATCTGTTTGAACAAGAGCCTTGGAGGATGGGAAGAGTTTATCTGTTATCTTTAAAAAACATGAATTTTCTAAGCCTACCTGTAAAATTACATCAGAGCTGATGATGGGACCAGAACTTTCAGATTAGCATAGATTGTTTGGGCTTTGTCAAAGTGTGGTCTTTCTGTCCCCACTGAAATGTGCTAAAGGTTCTTCTGCAAGATCAATGGGGCTAGAATGCTATTTCGGCTCACCAGACATGTAACTCATGTTTTTCACATGAAAGAGACCATTGACAATTCTCAGTGCTTGCTGTATGGAACTGATTGTACCAGCTAGGCTCAGTCTTTTTGAAAAACTTGTGGTTTTTTGTTCAGTATCTTGCAGAGCTGAGTCTCCTTGAAGCTGATCCTTTTCTGAAGTACCTTCCTTCACAAACAGCTGCAGCAGCCTACTGTCTAGCAAACTATACAGTGAACAGGTCTTTCTGGGTAAGAACTGCATGCTAATGAGTCGCTCAAGCATTTTGTGTTACCATTAGAAGTAGGCTGAAAAGCAGGAGGAGTAGCTTCAAAGTATGTTGTGACAAAGGCTGGAATCCTAACATGAGTAGATGTTCCTGAGCTAATGGGATTACCTGGTAAATGAGTGATAAATCAACCTGAAATATCCTGCCTCTTCTCTGAAGTGGGAGGGACCTTGCTGTCTTGCTCACTTACATCTTGTCTGCTTGAGTCAAGTGATTACACTGAGTGGCAGCTTAATGCAAGCTTTGATAGGCCTCTCAGCTGTGTGTTGGAGGAATATCTTTAGCAGAGAGCAGAATCCAGAAACGTAATGGATGCCACATCCTTAGAGCAGAAGGAGCTTCTTGTCAGATCTCTTGGCTCCAAGAAAAAAATAGACCAAACCCATAGGAGGATATCTGAATCCTTTTCAAGCCTAAAGAATCTAGAGTGAGCACTGATGTAGTGAAAATGGCTTCTGGTCCTGTAGAAAATTATCTTCTAGAGGAATGTTGCCTTCAACAGAGTAATAGTGGTTTGTTTTTTCTCCTCTGACCAGCCTGAAACACTTGCTGCGTTCACAGGATATTCACTAAGTGAGATAGTGCCTTGCCTGACTGATCTGCATAAAGCATGCCTTGATGCTCCCCATTGCCAACTGCAAGCAATTAAGGAGAAGTATAAGCACTCAAAGTAAGTAACCAGGAAGCCAGCATTCTGCAACTTTCAGGCTATTACTGCAGAATGACTGTGGTTTAGCAGCTTGGGCTACAGCTGCTGTAGTTGACAAACTTCTTGTAGTGGTCAGCTTTTATTCCTGAAACAGAAGCCTCTGTCAGCCTCTTGAGGGGAAAGGTCTTCTGACCAGAATAATAGTTCATCCGCAGGTATACAGGCGTACTGGATAACAATTCTTCTGCAGTGTTGCAGAATGATTCTTTTCTTCCCCAGTGTATTGCACAAGAAGGTGATATCTTTACATTTGTCAGCTAAACTAATATCTTTAGTGACTGTATTTTTATTCCAGGTACCTGCAGGTGTCTCTGCTGGAGCCCCCAGCAGTTCTTCCTCTACAATAAAGACTATGGATCCTGGAACTGAAGATTACTTCCTTCCAATCAGCAAAGCTGGTCTAACATTTCATAGAGCACTGCAGGTCATGTGTCTGTAACCATAGTGATCAGAATGGTTTTTAGCCAGTATTTTTTAATTAGATGCCCCTTTTAAAAAGGATATTAGACTATAGTTCTTAATATAACTGACAGCACTTTTAATAAATGTCTTATTACACCGTTCCTCTGCGAATCTTCTGACTCCTGTTAATATCTGCAGTAACAGTAAGTAGGGTTGTAGTTTTTGCAAGATCATTGTGAGCAGGGCTTTTAAGCTAGCTCAAGTGGATAGTGTGGTTTGAAGCACCACAACGTGACATCTCCATAGACGTGGGTGACTTGCTGTAGTATCTTATCTGTTTCTTCCTCTTCTGAGACAAGATCATGCAGCCATGAACAGAACCTGTTTTCTGGAATTCGTATACCATATCACAGCAAAAACATCCAGATGCAAGCGGTCTATGAACTCTGAACTTGTGTGCAGAAGACCATCAATGTTGAAGTGAAAGTCAAGCTTCCCTTTATGGAGGTGAATAAGGGGGATCCCTCTGCAGGGAGTTAAAGGAAGGGGAAGTTGTGGCTGGCAGAGCCTTAGGAACACTTCAAACGCTGGTGGACAGATTGCAGTAGAGCAATGCTCACAGCTATGAGGAAGAAACTGGAGCATATAAGGTACTGGAATAGTGGAGTTGAGCTAGATGGCTGCTGTGTCATACTTGTGGTATTGAGTAGTCTCATGGCATACCTGTCTGAGAACATCTTGTGTCACTGGAACACTGCTGAATGTGCGCTCTGCAGACTCTGGAGACACTCTTAGCAGGAAGGAAGGGGTAATGGGGGAGGGCTAACTGTAACTCTCTTATTCTGAGCTGCTACACTGTCTTGTGTTGCCCAGTTATTCATTAGGTAATACTTTTTTTTTAAAATGAACAAAACATACCTTGAGTACTCTTAAATACAGCCACTGTCCAAAGTAAATAAAATAAAAAAAATGGGTAATGTTGATCAACATGTAGAGAACTATATTCAACTCATCTGAATGGCAAGGTAAGTCTGAGGCATTTTCCTACTGCAAGAGTTTAAAACTTTCAGTGCCTACTGCTTCTGAAGAGTATTCTATACGGGACATTATGTGTTTCCAAGCAAGAATATACTTAACACTTGACCTCAACATGCAATGCAGCAGAAGTACTAAGTGCCAGTTAACAAGCCTCTTCAATTTTGAAACCTGGTTATACCAGTGTATACGTCATGATGCTGCTCTTAGCTTCAGGAGTTTCACTTCCCTCTGCATTTAAGACTTTTCCCCTGCCTCCTCCTTGTCCAGGCTGGTGAATCCTCCTATTAATGCAAACCCTTGTATTCCTCCAAAATGGAGTTAGTGGTAATGACTAGTTCAGTTGTTTCGAAGTGAATATCCTTTAAGGGAGGGGAAGCATTCTGTTTCAGTCTAGCCTATGTAGTTCTTGGTCTCTTGCTTTCAAACACTTTCTAGTCAAGCAAATGAATCTGTCTTGGCACTTACTCATAATGGCACATGTGACCAGATATCTCATACTTGTGTCTGTGATACCCACTTTATTGTGGGGGGCCTAGATCCATGGATTGTGTCCATGTGATGAATTTTATGGCTTGTGGGCGAATGCCTTAAAGGTGGTTTAAGAACTTTACTCGTACCTGCGGCCAACTTGTAGGTGGCTCAGAACAAAGGTCAGTCAGTAGTGGCTAGTTACAATGGGGAACGGTGGATTTCTTGGTTGGGTGTTTCACAAGGAAATGGTGAGTGTACTCAGCAAGAGCCTAGCTAAATCTGCCAGGCTTATGAGTACCAGCTTGTTTGTGGTGCTTCAGGCTTGAACATAAGGTGTCCTGAAACCCCATGTTAATAAGCAGTATTCTACTTGTAATAGTGCTTACTGAACTGTAATTACTCTAGTGTTGAGTATTCTGGAAGTGGTAATGAGTGTCTCAATTGCAGAACTGTTTTCCTGGTGTTATAGCAGTTTGAAGGTATTCATGTGGTCATGTCCCAGTAGTAATGGGGAGGTGATGTGTTTTGATCTTATGAACAGTCTATGACCACAGTCATGTCTCATGTTTCTGAGCCAAGAGATTTGGTGCATCTAATGCAGTAGGACGTGTCCAGGTCTGATTTTACTGAATGTTTTACCATGTGGTATCTTCCTAGAAGCCAAACTTTCCTTCTGTTTTACTTTTTTCTAGAGTTTACCTAGCTGCAAGACAGATAAAATAATTGAATTTAACTTCCCTGAAACTTTAATTCTCTGGTATACAAACTTTCCTGACTGTAATATCTGAAGAAGACTATGCATTGCCTGCTTTCATGTTTATTTTGTCATTATTTTGTAGCTGAGCTAGTGGCTTAAATATTCTTTTAGTCCAAAGGTTAAAAAGGGAAAATGGGGGGAAAAAAGTGGTTAAGGTGAAGAATCATGTAATGCTGCAGTGTGAATGCTAATAACAAGTTTGTGCAAGGTGGATTAAATTAATTTGTGAGACAGAAGAAACTGATCTTCAAGTGGTTTCATCTGAGATCTGTGGGCAATAATGGTATTTTGAATGTTCCTGCTCTATTCTCACTTCCTTTGTTGTATTTATCTTACTTGAAACAAGGAAAAGACTTATTGCTCTTGTATGAGTGAGCCTTGACTGTTCCAAGGTGAAAACTGGGTGCTGTCTCCTCACTCTGTGAGTCATCACACTTAACTCTAGCCTACTCCTTATGTGGGCTCTCCTCTGTAGCTGATACTTGAGAAAGTTATGAGATGCTTCTGGGCATATTGTGGTAATGAAGGTGAAATAATGCTGTTTTAATAAGATGAAGTGCTTAAATGCAGATGTAAAAACACTTCAACGTACTTAAAAGATGTATTGAAAATAATCAAGTACATGGGAGTATGGATTTATAAGGAGGAAGAGAAAGCAACCCAAAAGGAAGCTTTAAGTTTTCATTGATGTAGTGCCTGTGCTATACAGAAAACTTAAGACCTGTAGAGGTCACAGCTTTGTGTGGAGTTTGAAACAAATGGAACCAGACTTCTTGAAGACAGCCATAACCTGGGAAAGAAATAGAGGAACTGACATTAAAGACTAAACAGAAGCAGTCTCAATTCTTGACTATCCCATTCAGTGGCTTGTAGACCATGGCCACAAACAAGACCTCAGGGTTTTTGTTTTGTTGGTTTTTCTTTATTTTTGTTCAGGAAATATTTAAACTGTTGCCATTTCAGAATTGTCAAGCTTGATCTTGCTTAATTAGCTCTGCTGTGAAGATCTGTCTGACTTTCAGCATGTGTATTTCAAAGGCTGAATATTGACTTCTATGCAGGTCGCAATATCTTCCCCCTGGTTAAAATGTCTTGGGAGGATACACTGAGAGTTAAACCAACTGGTGAGACAGAAGGCTGAGTATATCCAAGGAGCTTTGAGTGATCATTCAATACTTTGAGTGGGTTGGAATTGAGAAATGTTGAAGACTTTAATTTTGACCCGTGATGTTCAGTTCAAGAGCTCTTCAACATTGGTATTAGAAACAAACAAAAAACTCCCTCATCTTATATTAGCAGTTCCCACACTACCATGCTGTGACTTTCGGAAGACCCAAATGTGCTGTGGTTGCATGATCCTGTTTCTTCTGTATTGCAGTTAATTTTTTTAACCAATAACTTCTAACATTAAATATTGTAGCTGCCTCTGGTGTCCTGAGAAAGCTGTTCTTTACAGCTGGGGATGTGTTGTGGATCCACTGTTCCCTTAAGACTAAAATGGACAAGCAGAACTCAAAACAATACTCTGTGGTAAGGTACTGATTTAACAGCTAGGGTCTGTGTTTTCCTCTTCTCTGGAGTGAGTTAAGGATGTCTGAGAGGTAATTAAGTAATTAGGGAGAATGATTTAACTGTGGTCAGGACAGTTAAGCTGTTAATTCGTGACTGAAGGGTGTCTGCCTTGCTGGGAAATCTAGCTGTGTGATTAGTCTGTGTACATACCTGCTTGATGTCAGATCTACAAATGACTAGAATTAGCACTGATCGCTGAGGTTGGTACTTATTTTTGTCAGTGACCTGGAAGCAGCTTGTGGGCCTGCTCTTAAGGATGAGAAAGAAGCCAGCAAAATCAGTGATTACTTCCTGGAATTAAGCTTTTTGTCTCGTAATTGTCCTCATGCACCCCCTGCCACAGAGCAAGATCATATTTGCATACTGGAGACCTATGCAGACTTCACCAAAAGAGTGGTAGGGCATTGGAACAGGCTGACCAGAGAGGTGGTGGAGTCATCATCCCTAGAGGCATTAAAAAAATGTGTAGATGTGGAACTTCGGGACATGGTTTAGTAGACATGGTGGTGTTGGGTTGATAGTTGGACTTGATGATCTTAGAGGGCTTTTCCAACCTTGAAGATTCTATGCTAGGCAGATGTGAGCTGGAGGAGATACAGACCCATCCTATAACATTCAGATGTTCTAGAGCCCTGTCAAGTTGTCTTATGAACTTTGTTAGGTCTTCTGCTGGTTATAGTGGATGTATGCATTTTCCCATTGCATCAGACAATTGAGTCTCATTGAATACTTATTTTTAGCTCTTTGTCTGCTTCATAGTTCTTCTCTTGTATGGTAAACTCATACTTTCTCTTGGATGCTTGTTCAACTTGCATCCACTTAATATAAAAAATACAAAGCTTTGCATGATGAGATGCCTGTAATGAACATCCCTGGCAACATGTTTATGGAGGATGTGCACTTCATCTGATGTTCCTGTAGAGATGTAGATAAACACTGGCTTAGCCTGGGTGATAAGTGCTAATATAGCCACTATTGGCTCCTCCATGCCCTGCTTGGGGTTTATCAATGTAGATGTCAACAGTGCAAACATTGAAGAGAATTTGCACAGACAAATGTCCAAGACAGTCTACAGAAAGATACTGAACATATGTTAGTTAATCCTAAAGTACATGCCTACCCTCATCATTTAACTTGTGTCTAAACTAAGCCAAGGGAAGAAAGACCAGGCAGTTCTGACCCTACTCCTCCTGAAGATGCTGAAATTATGGCTTTGTCCTGGAGTTTTGTTCAGTGCTTGTCTATCTAGGCTGTCCTGGTACTGAAAAATAATTGTGAGCTCAGCAAGGTCTGGTTCCTGGCCAAATGTCTGTCTCCATTTGGCTCATTTCCACAGTGCTTCGGGCTAGCTCTTTTTTTTAAGCAGATTGGTCCTGAGGAAAGCTTGTTGGAGCAGGACAAAATGATGTGTGAGCTAACAGGCTGTGTGGGAGGCTGTGTTCAGCGCTCATGCTTGCTGTCTGCCTTTTATGTCTTAGCAGTGTGCCCAGAATGACCAAGTGTCCCTGTCACTAATACTGGTAAATACCTAGCTAAACCACAAGGGAGTCCTCAGTCCTTGTCTTTCTTGTTCAGATTCTCTTTATTTGAACACAGAGGAGTGTTACTGGAGCCAAGTGCTGGGAGAACAGGCTCATGTTAAAGCATTAAGTTCTGGCAAGAAATAGGTCTTCTCCCTCCACCATCTGCAGCCAAGCTGCCTTTTCTGTTTGTTTATTATTGTTTGCATTTTGATGTGTAAACAACTTGAAAAATTAGGAAAGAGAGCCCTAGAGACCACAGTATTCAACAGATTAGGCATTTGGTACTAATCAGTGAGTTGTTTACAGTAGAATACTGTAAATCCTATCTAGGCAGAAACTGGAGTGTGATACGTAGCTCAAAACAGGATCATCCTCCATTTGTCTCTTTGTCCCTCATAAGGAGGATAGTGTCTGTGAATTAACAAAATGGATGGCAAAACAGACTGCAGATGAGCAGCAACAGCACTGCAGTTCTCCCATGCGCTAATGGAGTGAAATGTTGAGGTGGCAGAACTGTGTTCACCCCAAATCACACTTGCATACCACAGGCTTAGGAACACTCTATCGGTCCCAGTGCTGTGATGTGTTGTCAGCTCTATTTACTGAAGAGACACGTAAAAATATACTCAGGTTCAGCCATATAAAAAAAGACCTTGAGCTTTTTATTGTGTTAAACCAGAAGCAAAGAGCAAATTGATTTATAGTGAAAATACTAGTGATATCTGATGGTCTCCAAAGCGTACAACCAGAAGAGGGCACCAACGTCCTTGCTCTGTGGGTTTGGAGGTGGTCAATCTAAGCGTTTCCCAAAAGGATGCTGGGTCAGAACTCAAGGAGGCTATTTGGTCTTGGACCCATTTTTACATGGTTTTAGGTAGACCAGCAATATGTGAGATCATTGCAACAATACAGTTATGTTAAGTTATTTTTGCATTAAATGGAACCAGGATTTAGTGAAGCTGCAATGTAAGGTTGTCAGCTGTGCTGTCTAGCTCACACACATGGTGCTCCAGGGATAATTAAAGAAAATAAATGTAATTTTTCAAAACATTCATAGTCTTGTACTGTGATGTTGGACTTTTTGTACTTAATTTAGTTTGTACTCGTTACAATTTCAGTTAGATCTGCTTCCTGGCTGTACAAATCAGGCTAACTGATGTTGGCTTAAGCTTAAAACTTGCTTCAGATAGGATAAAATATGATGGAAGCTGTTAAAGTTCATGGCATAAGTGTGCTGTTGAAGCAGGTATGATGGAGGAGTCTCTCTTTATATTGCAGGTTGGGCTGATAAGGCTCTTGTAATATTACAGAGCTTGTATGGTTTGTGCTAGAGAGGGGGAATTCCTGCCAGAGGATTCAGCCCTATTTTTTGGGGGGGTGGGAATAGAAAATTAATGATAATTTTTAAGTTAGAACTTACTCTTGCTCATTTGAAACTTCAGTGTTAATTCTTGTCTCAAGGTAAGCTAGTCAGATAGAAAATGTTTGCATAAGACATTGCTCAGTTTGAGGTGTATGTTGGATCTTACTTATGTTTTCTTTATTCTGTTCCCAGTTTGAATTGAATTTTACTTTCATAAGAAGCTCACACATTCAAATCTATGTGGTTTTTTTGTCTGCAGTTATTTCTGAAATGTATTTGCTTTTAGCTTTAACCTCTAAACAAAGGTAGGAGGTGCACTGGTAGAGTCAGCGGAAAGCTTGTACCCAGAGCAGTCATCTGAGTGCTGCAGCAGGGATCTAACACTGTTCAATGCAAAACTTGTCAGTAAAGCATTTTGAGTCAAATGTAAATATTTTCTCCTCATACAGTTACATTGCTGAGCTGTGACTGAGCCTTGGTTCCTTATTCTTTTTGAGCTTTTTTGGATATGTATACAGATGTATTTTAAGACAATTGCTAACCAGTTGTCATGTGCACAGAGGCATGGGCTGCCTGAGGCACTCCACAGATGTTGGCTAGAGGAAAACAAATGTGTTGTTCTGCCTAACAGTAGCAGTTTTCCAGAGGTGTTGCTGTCTCTGAGTAAAAAAAGGTATGAGGGAGAGCAGAGCATGTTTACATCATGTATGTGTATCTTCAGTAGGCTCTTGAGCACCCATGAACAAATGCAATTTTCCACGTGTGCCTGTGCATCTGCTAGCTGAACATCGTACTCCTTCCTCTGCCTATTTTCTCTTCATTCACTGACTGATCACAACTTTCAAATGATGTGGAACAAGGACGTGGCTCTGCAGAGGCTCCTCTGCCAGCAGGATAATGCTGCGCAGGGCTCCTGGTGCAGAGCCAGCAAATAACAAATCTCCCATCCTGCAGGGCTGACCCACTAGTGCTGAACAGAGCACACGCATCCTTAAAAGCATCTCCCTGCACCAAGTCTTACACATGAAGTTAGATCCTAATCTTTTTCTACTTATCACCTATCACCTGGTGAAAAGATAAGTCCAGCAGGGAGTAAACAGGCTCTGATGGCTCTTTTTTTTTTCTAGCGAGATATCAGGACAGAAAGCTCTGCAGTTTGCCAGATTATGCCTCACATAACTGTACTTTCTGTAAATAGCTTCTTGTCTTCGTGCATGAACATTAGGCCATCATGAAACTCATAACACAACCCCTGCCAATGCTCCCAGACCTCTGAGCTGGGCAGTATTGGAGGGATGTACGAGTAGCTTCTGTTTAATACTGTTCTCTGGCCAATTCAGAGGTTACATTCTGGGAACTGCTGATCTCTGTAACTTCCACTTGTGTTAAAGCAAATGCTGACTGGACTTAAACTGGGAAAATCCTTTATCTTACTGTCAGATGAAATCTCCAGAGCCTTTCACAGCTATCTTGTAAAGAGAAAAGGAGTTTTTTCAAAACAAACAAACAAAAACCCCAAAACCACCCAACAAACTTAGATTCACTCATCTAACTACAAAGATGACTACATCACCAATATTGTGTCAATACTGTACTGAATTCTCTTTAGCAGAACACAATGTTAATTAGAAAGTTGCTATTTCCTCTGCCTTGGGGAAGAGAAACTTCTGGATGCTTTGGGATCGGAAAAAGCCTCCACAGGTGCTTATAAGTGTCTGAAATCAAATATTCTAGAATCTTTGGGGTTTTTACCTTCTATGCTGTGAGATAAGTGATCAAAGATGTTCAAGGAGATTCTGGGAATTTTTGTGCTAATTCATATTAAAGATACTAAAAAATTTGGGAGTAGCATTAAGTGTAATAGTATAAATTTCAGTGTAATGTTAAAGCTAAAAAAAGCTTATTACAGTATTAAATGTAATGAATCTATCTGCCCTTGATGTTCTGTAAGTGTCTTTGCTAAAGGATTAAAGGCTATTACTGGGTTTTTGTTGATTACCCTTCTTGAGTGCCACTATCTCAAACTAGTGAAGTCTTCACTAAATCTCATCCTATCTTCAAATGGTGCCTTCATATTTCACATGGCATATGAATGATCCAAAAATCAGTGGTTTCTTGCCTTTGTCTAGAAACAGATTATTATGAATAGTGCACCCAACAGTAAATGTTACAGAAATATTCAACGTAGTGTAACTAGCCAATGATTAAGATACTGATTGTCTATAGAGAGTTGATTCTATATGGGTTCATGAAATATTAACGACAGCTTGTTTACCCCATGGTCTTAATTTAAGATAGGAACATATTTTACAAATGTTTTGACTATCTATGCTCTGCATCTAGGGTTGGTGTTGACAATTTCTGAAAGCCCATCCACAAAAGAGGTGCTGACTTCGAACTCTGTATTTTTGGTAAAAGGCTTGGCTCCTTGTATTTTTCTCAAAGGAAAGTTCTGCATGTCAAAGCAGAGAATCAAGTGAACACATGAAGCCTCCAGTGCTCACCAGCAAGCACTTGGACCAAAATGAATGGGTAGTCCCATTGTGGCTGGTCCCATTCAGCAGAGGCTGAATAGGAACATGGCTTCCTCTTGTTCAGAGAGCCCCTAACATGATCACTCTTTGCTAAATTCATAAATCTCATCTGTACTCATGCTGTCTTTAATAAATGCTTTCTAGGGTTCCTGCTGAGCACAGTGCTTTTCATTTGTTTCACCAGTGGTTCTGCTGTCTGGACCTTTTAAGTTACTCTGTGTAAGGTCTCACATTGTACTTCAGCCGTAGAAGGAACATATATACATAATTTAAGATGTGGTAGGTTATGATAGGTGTGGGCAATGGTTAACTAGAAAGCCTGTTGCAGTTCAGGTCTTGGCAACAAAAAGTGATTGAGTTTTTTGCTCAATATAGAGTCAGAGTGTATAGAGGTAGTCATTGACACTGTCTGTATAGATACATGTTCAGGCTGGAGAAGAGAAGGGTCTGGGGAGATCTAATTGTGGCCTTCCAGTACCTGAAGGGGCCTACAGGAAAGCTGGAGAGGGACTGTTTACAAGGATGTGTAGTGATAGGCCAGGGAGTAATGGCTTTAAACTGAAAGAGGGTTTAGATATGATACTTAGATTAGATATGAGGAAGAAATTCTTCAGTGTGAGGGTGGTGAGACACTGGAACAGGTTGCCCAGAGAGGTTGTGGATTCCCCCTCCTTTGAAGTCTTCAAGGCCAGGTTGGATGGGGCTTTGAGCAGCCTGGTCTAGTGGAGGGTGTCCCTGCCCATGGAAGGAGGGTTGGAACTAGATGATCTTTGAGGTCCCTTCCAACCCAAACCATTCTATGATTCAATAGATTTTTAAGGTCAAAAGAGATTATCAGACTTTTTGATGCCTTTTTGTACCTGTTTAACCATGTTTGGTGCTAAATCACCCTTTATACCAGAATCTCTCTATTTTTAACTTCTACATGTCTGACTCTAATTTCAAGTCCTTTAATTTCTCCTGTTCCCAAATAGGTTAAAGAGCCCTTCACTAGCTGCATTTTCATCCCATGCAAGAACGTAACCACAAAAATTGTTACCCTATTTTTTTCTTGTAAACAAAACAAACTGAGGTTTCTATGCTTTTTATGGTAATAAATTATTGCTAGCTCTCATGACTTTATAGCAGTCTTCTCCAGTTACTGAACATCCTCTTAAAACTTGGGTATCAGAGGATGGGATGCAGCTCTCCTCAAGGTCTCACAAACACCATAGGTATAAGCTGCAGGACTGCAAGGCCCACAGTCCCTGAGGAAAGTAACATTCCAACGAGTATTGAGAGTAAGTGCTGGCAGCTACGCATCGCTGAAGATACAATTCTTGCTGAAGCCTGCTTGTAACGAAAGCTGATTCACCAATTTTTAACTCAGTATATACAAATCAAAGACAGTCTCTGCCTCCTGGCAAGTTACCAAAGCCATCAGTTAGGCAGGAGTTGGCCAGATGTCTTCTACACTGCTAATATATACTAATGGCAATTATTATGCCAGTATTAAATATCACCATCTGTGGTTTTTTTTTTAATCTGAATTCAATGCCACTAAAGGACTTCATGTGCTTCAAGGTATTTCTTCTAAATTTCAGAGATGACAGCATGGATTTTGGTCCCTGTTTTGTTTGTAGTACTGCTCACCTTGGTTGTGCTTGGATGGCCAAACGTGTCTAGGACTTCTTAACTCTTTTTTTAGTTTTTTTTGTTTTGTTTTGTCGGTGGTTTTTGGTGGTTTGGGGTTTTTTGTGTTTGGGGTTTTTTTTGTAAGTGTAGTAGAAGCAAATAATTAAGGTAAATTAGGATAAGCAGTTTATGTAGGTAAAAGTCTGAAGGAGGCAGGTGACTTAGCGGTGAAGGACACAACAAAGCCTGAGGCGTGCAATGGCGTCTTTCCCTTAGTCTTTCCTGGCAGAGTTGTGTTAAGGCCTCTGCTGTCTCTGAGAGCTGGGGAGATGGGAGGTCTGCAGCAGCAAAGGATTGAGTTAGGGAACATTGAATTCAGTGGACGCAGTGGGGGTTGCAGGGGCCTCTGTGAGCAGAGGCCGGAGCTGCCCTGAGCCAGACACAGCCTGTTCCAGCTGGCTCTAATGGGCCCACAGCAGGGCACAGATGAACCCCTCAGCCATGGTGGTGGAGCCTCCTGGAAAGCATGTTTAAGAAAGGGTAAAAAAAATACTGGACAGAGGAGGAAGTGGAGGGAAGACCAAGGTTGGAGGAAGAGGAGGTGCTCTGTGGCCCCAGAGCAGCTATTCCCTGCAGCCCATGGAAAGGATCCATGCTAGAGCAAGGGGTAGATGGAATGGCGGAGAGGAGCCATTACAGACTGACTGAAGCCCCCTGTACCGCTCAGAGAGGGGAGAGGAGTCTGGAGTGAAGCCGAGCCTGGCAAAGCGGGGAGGAAAGCTGTTTTAAAGTTTGCCTCTTTGTTTCCCACTAACTAAATTGGTAATTAAATATTTATTTTAATTGGCAATAACTTAATTTTCCCCAACTCAGTTCTGTTTTGCCCATGACTGAGTGAGCAGGGTTTGTTTAGCCTGGAGAGAAGGTGGCTAAGGGAAACTTAATTGTTTTCAACTGCTTAAGGGAAGCTCATTAGAAAGCTAGAATGGGATTTCTGAGGGGCATAGCTGAGGCTGTGAGGCAGTAGCTGCAACTTAGTGCAAGGGAGGCTCTATGTACACATCAGGAAAAATATTTCCCCATGAGACTGGTTAAGCACTGGTGCAGGCTTCCCAGAGACACAGTGGGACCTCCATCCTTGGAGGTGTCCAGAGGTCAATGGAACAAGCCTGGAGCACCTGCTCTGGCTGTGAGGTTAGCTCTGCTCTGGGCTGGGGGCCTCCAGAGGGGTAGTCTAGCCTGGATCCTTCTGTCATCCCACAGGATGCACTGATGGAACAGGGAGACATAACTGTGGAGGGGCTGGTTTTGCCCTATGTTCCTTTTGAACGTGAACAGCTAAATATTAATTAAAATGGCAGTGAAGGATCACAAGAGCAACATTATGTAAAGAGGTGTGGAGTAGTTTCCTGATCTCTTGAGCTACTAAGCAATAGAGCCTTCACCTTTCAGTATGTTACTATGAGTGCTTGTTTAGATATCTGTGTACATAAACATATACGTACAACCCTTCACCGTTTTTCCTCAATCTGTGTCCAGGCTGCCTGTGGTCAGTGCCTGACCTGAACACCATGACATCTAAGGCTGAGAAAATGCTGACGTTTTTGGACACCTGTTTCTGAGACCTAGAAGAAAGGAGCTATGGTCACTGAGAAGCAATCTACATGCAAGTTAATCTTCAACAGTAAGCAATCTTCAGAGTGTTGAACCTTAAGATGCGTTGTACTGCTCGGAACACGTTCTGCAGAGCCCAGGGCAGTACAGAGATCAAACAGCAGTTGTCTTGCTGTAGCTTTGAACCACAGGTATGTTGCTTTGCTGCCATGCATGCCAGAAGCATATAGTTCAAATTAATTGACTGTCATACATGTCAGTAATACTTTTGTTTCATTGATGTTTATCAAAGCCATGAGAATGAAAAGAAAAAAAAAAGAGAAGCAGCCTCTTCCTAAAGCAGAAGACAATATTTTCAGTCAACTTCATTTGACATATATGTGCCTCCTACAATCTGGTGGCCTGATCCTCAGAAGTTTAAAGTGGGAGATGGGGCATTTATTTTAATGGTAAAGTTATCTATAGCTGTGGAGTGTACAGGGGGGTTTGTATTTTTCCTCCCTTTATGTGCACCTGCGCATTTAGCCTCTGACTGGTTTGAACATGTTCTTGGTCATCTGTGTGCTGACACCCTCTGTTAATTTTGAGATGCTGTAGAACTTCAATGTGTGATCTGCCACCTTGTGGCCCTCAGTTCTGTCACAGTCATCTCTCATAATTGATGACAGAAATGTTGTCATAACTTTTCATCCCCATTTGATCCATTGTGTCATCTGCTACTGTGAGGAACAGAAAAATTATTTGGTAACTTTGCCCTTTGAACCCTAGAAGATGAAATAAACCCAACTCATTCCATGGCATCCAGTGACTGTTTATTAGAAACAATTTTGAGCTAAAGGCGAACTTGTGTGTTGGGTGCGAAAGGCTCCAGTTGACTGACGCAGGCCATGGAGAAAGGTCATGCCTGAATGACCTAGAAGCCTAGGTCTTCAATTTAAGAGACTTATACTTCTGAATTATTTAAATACTTAAAAACTGTCAGAATCGATAGTAATGCTTGACCAGGGTTCGTTGTGCAGCTTGTTCTCCTTTTGAAATGCACTAAGTATATTAACTAATTCACTCACTTCTAATTTATTTTAACTAATTGCACTGTTAGTGTGGTGATAAGTTGTTGTAAACTGTTGTGGCAATGTTTCTTTCGTGTTATTTAGGGAAGATCTCATTAGTATTGCAGAACCTGAAGCATTGTAAGGTACCAAGAGCAGCGATGTGGCAGTCTGGAACCTCAGTGAAGGTTTGGGATTTTCAAAGCAGTGTCAGACTGCATTGCTAACACCTTCTAAGGCAGATTCATAGTGCTTTCTTTGTAAAAAAAAAAAAAAATTATTTTTTTTTTTTGGTTATCTAACACTTCACTAAATGTGCCATTGATCTTGATTTTGTCAGCAACTTAAAATAGTTTTCACATTTTGAACTGAATATGTAAACACATTTACTCAAACTTCCACTGGAACCAGGGCTATAGAAAATCTCAGAAGTAACCTAACAAGAAATATCTACTCTTGTTGTGGTTTAACCTGGGTGGCAGCTAAAACAGCCACAGAG
>VXBL01001085.1:0-28072 GCA_013400195.1 Aramus guarauna
TATCCTGAGTCTTGAAAAGCAAGATCACGGGCTAGGCTAGTAAAAGCGAGCACTGCAGCAGCCAAGCTGGTTAAGGCCTTGCAATAAATTATTAATTTGCTTGAGTTTTCACCTAACGTTTTTCTCCTAGGTGTACCGCTGCTCTAACCTTTTGACCATTTGGTCATTTAAAGAGTGGAAGGGGAATTTTCAAAAATACTGTGTTGACCTATTGCCATTGCTGCAATTGCCTACAGTAACACATTTCACAGACTTCAGGAAGAACAGAACTAGGCCAAAGTCTACCCTCTTTATTTTTCTAAGTACTTGTGGCCAGCCTTCTACTGACCTGACAGTTCTGTGTGGTTAACTGCTGAATATGCCTGCCCCACCCTGAGTAATAGTTAACAGAACATAAAAAGAGCCTGCTTAGAAAAGAAGGCATTTCCACACGGGTTACTTTGTGGATGTTTAATGTCTATTCCTTGACTGGGATTTTCCTGAGAGTGCCCCAAAATACCTGGAGATAACAGGTCTGGCAGGACCTGGTGCTTCTGCACATGTCCATGAGTGAGACACGCCAGGGACCTGCTCCTCAGATAAGGTCAGACCATGGTCGACACTGGCACCCCAGGAGCATGGGAGGCATGAGCTGCATCCAGCTTTGTCCTGCAGGAAAGCATTTCTGAATTTCACCAGGAAGACCCACTCCTCTTCACGTGCTGAGGGCAGCAGCCACCTCTGCACGCTGCAGGAAGAGGCAGTGCAGGGAACAGATCAAAGCACAGCCATACCTGGCTGGCATTTGTACATCCACATCTCTTAACCCATATCCACACAAGAAAGTTTGTACATCCCAAAGGACCTTGCTGCATGTGAATTCAGACCCTGTAAGACAGGCCCAGGGTTGACTGATCATCCCAATGTGGCTACATTATAACAGCAGGAAGCATCAGTCTCAGGGGTAGAAGAGCTCCAAATTTGCAATGCCACCATCTTCTAAAACTCACACTTGAGGATAAATTTGTTTCCAGCTCACAAGGTAAATTTAAGATTGAGCATATGCTTATGCTTGAATTTAAAACAAAGCTATGCTTTCTACTCAACTTCTTTGGGATAAGAATCTTCTCTTTAAATAAACAATATAACAAATAATAAATTAACATATTTTCATAAAAGTATCAGAGTATTTCCATACTTTAAAAAGTATAATGTACTTTTAGTTGTACATTAAGGACCAAAAAAGATAGACTAAGCTGAGGTGAGGAAAAATGTACATGAAAGACAAAAGGTCAACAATGTTGTATAAAGTCACTAAGATTACTTATTTGGAAAGTTTCAAAGGAAAGAGTTTTAAACTTCTCAGTAAGATGTGAACATCATCTTAGCATTTAATGCTTCTGATAACATGTCCTTCCATCAATCAGTTGTCTGTAAATACCAGGCCAAGTTTACTTGCATTTACATCTGGCCTTATTGAGATAGTTTTAGGAAAAAAAAACAATATTATGATTTTTTTCTTAATAAGCTTCACTTGTGCCCATAATTTTCTACATCTGGGTTACATGAATATTCCAGCAAGCACATTGCTGGTATGCAGGGCCACCAGATCTCTCTTCATACTTCATTAGAAGCAACAGAAGAAACCACAATTTATTCATAAATATTAAGCAAAGAGATTTAGGTGAAATCCAGCAAATACCTTATCACAAAGTATTTTCCAGGATCTAGATTCATGATATGTGGCTGCCATGAAGACTGCAGGGATAGTATTTGCATGCTAACATGGCAAACCCATCGTGCTAAACTATGCAAAAACTGTATGGTCCATGCAAAACCAAGCAGGGACAAGTCTAGATCTTAGCAGCAGCAAAGTCTTAAAAGATGTACAGACTCTCCAATCTGCTAAGCCACATCCTGCTACTTGGTCAAGCAAGAAAGAAAACAGAGCGTATCTCTCTGGAAAAAGACTACTAAACTAAAGAGAAATTCTTAGCTGAACTCAGATATGCATTGGGCTAAAAAGCAGAGGTTTCAAAACACAAGACCTCTAAGGTTGTTGCCTGTGCCCAAAGAAACCTGGCCAAATACCCTAAAAATCAGTGAGGCATTCCTTTACCTTGGGGGCAAATGGATTGATCTTGAATCAAATAATGGCTTAGAAAATCCCTTTCCTGAACTTCTTGTTGAATTGACTTTCTTAAGACCTATAATCTTTTGAAGAGCAGATGGGTGTGCGTGTGTTGTGAACAGGAGATGGGGAGCCTCAATAAATTCCTGTCCTGGCATTTCTACCCACATCCTGCTCCTGGGCCAGCCAAGTCCTCCAGTCTGACCTAGAACTTCCAAATAAACCCAGCAGGCAATTAATTCCTGTGCAGTTCCTGAGAACTTACGTGTGGTGTTATCAGAGGCGTCAACACCACACCCATCTGCCCCTGAGGCACACCAGATGGAAGGGAAAGGACATGATAGCAGAAGAAAAACCTCAGATCAAGTATGGCCCAAATTAATAGTTCTCCTCAGAGGTCAAGGTACTCAGTTCACAGTCATTGAGCAGGGGACAACAGTGCAGGCACTAGCATAAGCCCAAATCTTGCTTATCCACTTCTCTCATCTCAACCAGCAGGTCGTCTTGCTCTGTAAGGCTCTCCCACTGGTAAAAAGCAACAAAATGAGATTACCTGATAGAGGTAAAGTTAGTGGAACTTGGAAATTGGTAATCAAGGTTTTGATCACCAATTCTTAGTGATCCACATAGTGACACTTTTCCTTCAAGTCTTCAAGGAGCTATTATAATTTGTATTTCATGCGTAAGGAAATTAGGTGGTGAATTCCTATGCAAGAGTGAGGAAGTTGTTGATCTCATGGAGTTTGCAACCTCTTGTGTTAGAGTCAACTGCCGTCCAACTTCAGGGTGTCATTATTACTAAGGTATAAAATGAAAATGTGAACTGCAAGATGGTGTGATTTACTTACCAGTATATGAATTAAGAAACTGATATCATTTCTTACCTATAGATCTTTCCTAGACACATATTATTACATTGTAGACATAGGTGGAGAGAAATTACTATGGAAATGATTTAGGGACTTCAGAGAGTGAGATACAATTTTATTTTTTCAAATAGAAAATTGCTTACATCTAGTCCATTTAGACATAGTCAATACGTTCTAGCACAGCACATTATACCCAACAATGACAGCGCCAAGGACTTAAAAATGAACAAATCTATTATAAGTTAGTAAGTCAATTTACAGAAAAATTGAGCAGCAAGAAGTCTCATAACCAAACCAATGTTGAAATTCATTTCTAATACAAGCCAACCATATTAAATTGACCTGTGAACAGTGCATGTAGTTTCTCTTTTTTTTTCCCCCCTCCCCTTCTACTCTTATGATATATGAAGACATGCTTTAAATGACTTAGGAGTCTATTATTTTTCTAAATTACTTGCACAGTTCATTTTTGGATCGAATCTTATGAGATACTTAATATCAGGCAGGGTAACAGTAGCCTGACAGGTTTTTCCATCCAAGAGCAGACACACAGTTTTGGGTGGAGCATGTGTTATGGCCGCATGGCATCCAGAAAAGTATCATTTTAGCAAAGAATATTTTTGAGGGCCTTACAATGCTGATGGCCCTCAGTTTCTGTTGACTCTAATACTCTCAAGAGCTCAAATCTTTGGAGCTAAAAGGAAAGCACCCTTTTGTATTTGATTTTACAGCCAAACAGGTATCTGCTGTAAACTGAAATCTCAGGGCTTATATACAACTTGGAGCAGCCTGAACCTGACCGATTGCCATGCGTGCACCTCCCCTGGGCAAGTGGGCCAGACTTTGGAAGAGGAGAGCAATAGCCTCCTCAAGACTAGGGGCATCATGCTTCTCTGAGGCTACCCTTTCTCTTCCTCTTTGGCAGCAACCCTAAGGAGAATGGACTTTTTAGATTGTAAAAGTGAGGTGAAAAAAACCCAATCTTTGACTGATATAACTGGAGGTTTCTGCTGAATTTCCCTCCTGTGCAAAGGACTAAGAAGTTTGGTTTAAAACTTTTTAAAAATACCTTGAAAGCATTGTGACTCTCAGTTTTCTATGGAAAACTGATAGATGTTCTGGACAGTCTTGTTCTGTGGGATTAGATAAGGCTTCTGGGAACAGTGATAAAATCCAAAAATTTTCTCCACAAAACTGGAAATACCAGCAGATCTCAACAGAGAAAATTAAAATATTTATTGCTGCCCTGCCTGCTCCTACTTTGTGTCAATCTAAGGTAATAGAGTTAGTTTAAAAAAATCAATCACTGCAATCCATCTCAATAAAAATGTAATCTGAAGATCAGGCATGCTTAGACTATGAATGCCAGAAAAAGTCTGATGGTAATTTTGGAACACGTTCAAGGATTCTGCTATGTCTTTCCACTGCAATGAAAGACAAATTATATTGTTAAAGCCCTACATGCTATGTTTTAAGGGTAGCCCTTCAAGTAACAGTAACTGAGGGTGTTGTTTAAAAATCTTAATTCATATTTTATTACTAATTATTTACCAAATCAATAAAGCTATCTACTCTACTATGCACAGCTTCACCTATACGTAGCTGTTAGAAATACACATTTATCAATCAAAATCAGAGAGAGCATCCAAACTGTCAAATGTAACTAGACACTCTTATCCTCTTTAAACAGTCTAATAAATAAATATAAATACATAAATATTGCAGAACAATAGTATATTCCTTGCAACAATAGAGGTATATTATTTATCTGTGGTCAATAGTAAAATTTTGGTTTTATCTTTACAGAGGGTATTTTAATTTTCTTACAGCAAAAGCTTAAGATCATTAATAAATTATTGTGACAGGATCCAGTGTGCCTGTTACCCTACAAGTACTTACCAAGAGGATTTTTTAGTCTAACGCTTTTGTAACAGGAATGCTTCTAGCTTTGGCTGTACCATAGGCAACTGCTGCAAATTAGCACCATTCATGAAATAATGAGAACATCAAATCTTCTCAGAGCACGAGGTAAGATGATATTCAGAAAGAAACAGTCTTTCAGTTTCTCCTTGGTTGTTTTGAATTTGAAAATGTAGTGCATCAGACATACAGTTGGGAATACCACCAATCTTGAATTGCGGAATTATCTCAGATTTAAGAAAGTACTTAAACCACATCGAATACTAAGGAGAATTTCTGCACATCTGCTTTGCCAATATCTACAAATGAATGTACAAAAAAGATAGGGCATAGTTCCTTTAAGCAAAAAAATATGCATATATATTCCTGAGCAGCAAGATAAATGTAGTTTAAATATACACAACATTTTCCACCAAATCTCGACATTACAAACTCAAAGTTTTTTGCAACCTTTTTGAGGAATTATTCTCAGGGAGATCTTTAACTGCTATACCACTCATCGCACTCTATGATACTAGTTGTGATGTATTTTATCAAGCAATTGTAAAGCAGTTAGTCTGGATTACTATTTCAAACTTATAATTTAGCATAGAGAAGACCTTAATCTTTGACACACAAAAGCTTTTTTGAGCATGTAACAGTGTTAAGGGTAGTCACTTCTTGATAGTCCCTTACCATTTTACAAAATGTAGGGATTTAATATTACTCTAACTTCTTGTTCAAAAATACACAGTGCACTAAAACTTAAAAATACTAGAAAATTAATTTCTGACATTGCATTTACAGTCATTTTAATGAGTGCTTATACATAGTTATTAGTCAAACGACCCTTCCTCCACCAGAAATAAAAGCTAACCTCAGTTTTATAAGAGATTCTTGCTTTCTGACCTTTAAATAGTTCACCATGGGTTGGCTGTGCCAAAATATTAACAAAACCAGAAACAGATTCAGACAAACAGATGGAAAGTAATGCCATCTCAAAAAATACTAAATGATGTCATCATGTTTCTCAGGAACTCTATTCTCAGCATTAAAATAAAATTCCAAGAAAACAACAGAGCTCTAATTTCGCTTTCACAGACCCTGATGCCCATCAGACAGGTAAATTCAGTCCTATTCTCTATTCCAGTGATCCTTTAAGCTGGTAGTGAAATGACTCACTCTGGTATGAGCAAAAGAACTGCTTAAGAGCTGTTGATAACAAAATGACGTTTCCCAAATATGTTGATTTTAAATGTGAATTCCTTCCTTTTTCAGAAGGTATTGCTGAAATCACATTTATTTGCATGCGGCTGTTTAAATCCTGCTCAGCTGATAGCCTCTGGATAACATAATGCTTTCAAAGTGCTGGTCTTCTGCTTTTTCTTTCACTCTGTGCTCCTCTAAGGTAGACACGAGTTTGTCCCTTTCCTCAACCACTTTCATCATCTCAGTAAAAATTTCATCCTCCTCATTCAGATCCGTCTCATCTTTAAGGCTGTCTAAAAGATCACAAAACAAGAGGTTAAAATCCAGATCACTCTGTTGTTACACTTTGCATTTTAACGGTTACTATACAGCTTGTATTAATATTGGAGTCAGTGACAAATTAAATCAATAGCAGTTAATATTTTTCTTGTTACAGTTCAGGGAAAATTTCTCCTGCATCTGGGCCATTTAAGGTTGATCATTAAGGCCTCTGAGGTCTAGAGTAGATCTTTTAGTAAAACTTAGACTGGAAAGGACAAGAAAAGCACTACTTGTTTATAAAAACATTTAAGTAGAGTTTAAGTTTAGTTTATACCAGGTAAAAAGCCCAACTATGAAATGTAGTACCTATAAGAAAACAGTGTTTTTCAGGAAATGTATTGAAAACTGCTGTCTCTTACAATCCACATGCTTAGAACACAGCAGGATATTTTTGGGTATTCAGTGCTATGTTACCCCCCTTCTCCCTGCACTCCTCCTCCCCATGCTCTCTTTTCTAATACCAAATGAAAGGACAAGCCCAAACTGTAATCCCAACAACCTAAAAGCAGTTCCAAAGTACTGCAGTAGCCAGTAATGCTACAGTTGTCATAAAAGCAGATAACATCATCTGTGTTTAGGTGGTTGAAGAAATTACTTCCTATTGCTGCCCATCATCACGTGTTAGCTGGATGGTGCTGCCTGCACAACACAACTAGCGGAATTACGTGTGTAATGCTTCTCACCTATGTTCAGTGTAAAACTGGGCAGGTTAGCCTAGCTGTCTTCACCAGAAGTCAGATGAGAAGATTGCACAAGTTGCATTTTGCTGGCTGAGCTGCACTCACAGAAGAGCACAGGAGGAAGAGCCTCAGCCACTCTGGTCCTTTTTGGAGCAAGCAGGGACGCGTACGGGCATGGTCTGCAGCATACTCTCCCCTTTGACTTACCATCAATGGCCATTTTCTCTCTCAGCTTTTGTTCCAACCTGCTTTGGTGGTCCTCCAATTCTAGCTCTTGGGCTCTGCGTACAATAAAAAGTACATTAAAGAATATGGGTTTTTTTCAACAAAGACATATATGTTAATATTATTCCAACCAAGAGATTCTGTGTTCTGTTTATCCAGTATTTTCTCCTCATGGGCAGTCAAGTCTAAAAGCTTTACCTGTGCCTACGTTGCCACTGCAATGCCAGAAGTACCGCTGCCACCTTTTATGTTAAGTATCACATTAAGCTCCCTCACACATCGCAACACTCCAGGCTTTAACCAGCTGTGCTGTGTCTGTGGCACCCACAATGGAACTCTGGACAGGACTGGATGCTCTCACACACGAAGGACCATGCCAGGCCTTCTGCACAGGAGCGGGTCCTGAGGCAAGGGAGTTAACACGTGTGAACACATCCAGACAACAGCATTTTGTGTCCTACAGTGATAAAAGCAGCCTGGTTTTGTTGTTTTGTTTTGTTTTTTTAACTCTGCTTTGCAGACAGCGTGAGTGGGAAGCATCACTACCACAACATCCAATGATGATCGAAGGGGAAAGAAAAGGTTTGGCCCCTGACGAGATCGGCGCGGCTGGGGAGAAATTGGGTTGTGGCTGGAGCTAGTGGCCAGGCTGCAGGTCCGCATACAGCGCCGGGAGCTGACTGAGCAATATGGAAATGATAAATAGCACCAAGCAGCCTGCACTGGTATGAAATCCAGGGGTGAGTAATGACTGCTGCAGCTCTCATCACCTTCCCACATTGCCCAGAAATAGCGGAGAAAACAGCTGAGAGTCACCTCCGCCTATCTGCTGAGTGCATTTCCAAGGAGGCGAGGTGAGGGAGCTACAGCCAATATTGTTTCCATCAACCACAAACAGTGGCATCCGAGACAGTTTTTATTTGCTTGGCATATCTGCTTGTTTCATCACTGTAGTGAATTCCTAGATCTTTTCTCCTATGTCCAATAAAATCTGAGATAAACTTGTCAGACTGTTTTTCTTCCACAGGACAAAGTACCTCAGTGTTCATTAGACCCACATTATATAAAGGCAGAGCATCTATATACTAAACTGGCTTAAAGTACGGTATAGGATTGAAATAATTGAATCACTGAGAGAGAAGGACGACTGGAAATCTGCATTCAAACCAGATTGTAGCTACTCTGGGTATGTTTATTCCACGACAGTCTCAAACCACAGCTCGCAGTAAGGCATTCAGGTGTAATGTGAGTACACTTTTCCCCTGTCCCCTCCCCATCGGCAGAACTAATGCTTGTCTTTACGTACATAATCAGGAGCTCAGACTCATAACGCATTAATTTATTCTTCTCCAGGACCAGCTCAAACCATTCATGTAGCATCTGAGTTTCATCCTTTGTGCCTGAATCTGTTTAAAATAGGAGAGTTAAGTGTGCATTACCAGCTTTCCTTCCAAAGCTTTTACCACTTAAGTTCACTTTAAAGAGTTCTCATTTGTAAGCCTCGTTGAGTTCAAATGTAGATTTTTTTTTAAATTTTTTTTCTATGTGTAACTTACATTAGTAATGTCTGGGTATAACAGGTATAACATTCTTGTCTACATTTGGTTGAATATTGTAGCTCATTGCAGTTAGATGCATCATATTTAAAAGCACTATTTTTTTGGAAGTTAAGGGTTTTTGTTTTCAAATAATCATTTAGACTTTCTTTTTTTCATGAGCACTTTTCATTTCTCTTAGTTCTGCCTTTGATAACATAGTTTCTCTGTTGACACTGGACTCCAACAGCTGAACTATATGTATAAGTGGATATCCTATTGGCACAATCAGACTTCAGGACGTACATGCTGGCAAGTATCAACTCAGTCTCTGCTTCCAGGGGGCATCAGACACAATCAAATCTCCTACAAATTTCCATTCATTTGCCAACTGGCCTCTAAATCTGCATCTGCTTTGAATGCTGGGAAAGGCTGTGGGACAGGACAAATCCATTATTACTGGGTGGTTTTGTTACACTTTGGGCCAGGGTATCACTGGCAGACACTATACAGACATGAAACACGAGATGGTCTCTCTCCCAGAGAGCTTGACTGCCTTGCTGAAGAGATTTCTCTTTCACCAGGTGAGGGTCTTTACTGCTCCTAAAATGCCATCTGTACAAAAATCTGCAGCAATGGAGAACCCCTGGGTGTTTCCAAGTGGCGAGTCAGAGCACATATGTATTTCTTTTCCTTGCTGTCCTTTCTAACATGCTCATAGCTTCACATTTTCCATTCATTTTCTTCACAAAACCACTTCACCACGCTTCGATGCAGAATTATGGCAGCAGCGATGGTACTGCAAACACACCTCCCACAACATCTGCTCTGTCCAGCCACCATCTTCTGCCTCAAAATAGTGGTCACTTGTAGGAAGCAAATATCTCCAGGTTGAGGCAACGATGTAGGTGACACGCTGACCCCTTCAGAGGCATGAAGCCAACAGCCAGCCCATGCTCCTGCCTCAGCACATGGTAGTTGCACACCCCACTCCGTGGAGGCAGGGGCAGCCGGACCTGGGACAAAGCAAAAGGAGGTGCCACCAGCAAGCAGGGGAATGCTGCACTCTCCTCCTCAGTTCTTACATCACGCTGCTGGACAACCAGGCATAAAATCCCCGTAAACCAGCCTGGCTATTTTCTCTGGATGCAAACTTATGTGATTTCTTCTGCTTTCTGAGGACTGCACCTTTATTTCAGATGAGTGAGTGCACTGAAATCTAAGCCCAAAAGTTTCAGGTTCAAGTTCCAGAGATGACAGTTCCAAGAGTATCACTAACCTAGGTTAAACAAGTGGAGAGATAGCCGGAGTCCTGGGCAGCTCAGCAGCGTTTCAGATGCCTTTCTGTTGCTGTTTTGAAACATGCTTAGCCCTTGGCCCCAGGAATTATCCTCTTGCCTCTACTCCTTCAGCTGTCCCTCACTTCAATGTCAAAGTGGATGTGACTCCATTCAAGAACAGCAACTTATAGCCCGTCTCCCGCAGGCAGTAGTCATCTTGCCCGATATGGCCCCTTAGCAATCTTCCTGAGCAGGAGGGAAATTGTTGGGTGTTTTGGGATCATGAGCCCATTTGCATGCCTTCACCAGGCACTGCCATCCCAGAGAGCCCAGGTCACCTCCTGCCAGCATCAGAGGAATTGCACGGGCCCTCCCACCAAGGACAGGATGCCTTGGGTGCAGTTCTGTGATTTCCATTCAGCATTTGACCCCAATCTGAAGTTACGGTGAAACAGGAGGATAAAGCAGCAGGAGAGGGCAGAGAAATCTTGGTCTGATTTCTGCCTGATTCCATTAAAACTTGGCAGGAATGGATGTGTTCCTGTGGGATCTTCCAGGTCAGCAAGCGGTGATAAAAGATGCCTTCTCCAAGTGACTGCTGGAGCAGTTCTTCCTGGGACATGCCAACGGTGGCTTCTCACAGATCCAATGCAGGGATGCAGCATTAGCATTGAGCCTTAAGTTCTTCTTATGCCACCATCAGAAGTTATCATCAAAATTTGATCTATCTCACTGTCAGTAAAAACATTGCAATTGCAGGTATGCGTATGTCCTGCACACATACAGAGGGTTACTGTTGCCTTTTTGCTGTTTTCTCGATTAGGCAAAAATATTCTTTTTTAAAAACATTTCCTCTTTACACTTTAAAATCTCTATGTGTCTAATAAAAGACCATGCATTATAGGTTGATCAAGGTAAGCAGAGAGTAATGCAGTTGCAAAAATGCCACTCATTTTAGCGAAATCCTCACTGCAAGCCGAAATAAAAACAGCCCTTGTTTTTCCTCCTCCTCCTCCATCCCTCAGAATGCCCCTCAAGTGTCCCCAGGGGCATTTTTTCCCTGAGCTTTTCAAATGTTTGTTAATACCGTTAATATTTAAGTCTGATGGACTGCTTTATACCTTCCAAAGGCAGAACACGCCAACAGAGTTTTTGCATAAGAGAGTATGACAGGTCTTTTTAAAGGTTAGAGGGAAACCAGTTTGTGTGCTTGTTTTGTGAGCCATGCTGGCTTTTTCTTACAGCATTGCTAAAGCAAAACTTTCCTTCTGGTTTACCCAAGTCTCCTTTAACCTGGATCCCATTTGAAAGTCAGATATTCTTCTAATTATATCACGGCTATGTCTATATTAATCAGTTTTGAGGGAACGACAGGCTGTAGAGGAGTATTTACTAAACACTTCTCAAAACCTCAACCTTCTGTTCTCCAGAGTGACGTTACACTGTCCCTCCATACAGCAGTCACACAGCAAAGGGGACTCGGCCAGTTTGTGCCTTTTTAGGAACAGCTAAACCTCATATTCCTTACTCCTACAGCTTTTCATCAGATCCTGTGGAAAGTTCTCAGAAGCCTTGGATATGCTCCTTCTGAAATAAGAAACTAGCTGCAACACGTGCAGATATTTGTTTACCTTCCAAAACACAGAGAGATTTCTTAACATTCTCTCAACACAGATTTTCTTCTTTACCATCATTCTTCATGATTTGTGTAGTCAACTGATCAGTTATGCTAATTTCAGTGGAAAACATGTTTCGAGATTTTTATTTCTGTATTTTCTTGTAGGCAGAAGATCTCCATAAGCCTCCACAAATGTCAGTGCAAAACAAAGTGATGGTACATCAGTGATTTATTATTTGGTATTTAGAACCAGAATAAAGGGAATAAGGGGCATGAAAAATTATTCATAGGACTGATTTTTTTTTTTTTTTTAATGCATGAATTGTTGTCACTACAATTAGAAGATCATCAAAGCCTCATTTTGCTCATCAGTCTTCATGGCAGTTGTTTCACACCCACGCATGTTCTCTTCTAATTCAGTTGAGGAGCTAATGAATAACTCCCCCTAACAAAGGGGCCATTCATCCTGGGCTTACAGAATTATTAGAGGAGAGTTGCGTAAATGTCACTGAAGACTAGTGTTTGCAGGCCTGTCTCTAAATTTGGTTATTCACAACCTTTGCAGCTCAATATTATTGCTGAACTGTGATCGTTTTCTAATTACCTTAATAATACCTATTAAATCACTTGAATTGCATAAGCACAGACCTGCTTAAATACAACTTAACCTAATAAACACTGGTCATTCATTAAACAATGCCCATTATTTTTAAGAAGGTTGAACAGAATATTAAACTCACCGATTCCTGCATCATTACATGTATGTTATTACAAGCAACAAAGCACTCACGTTTTGTTTGGGAAACTTACAGCTTCATGCTTTTGCACCAGAGGAGTTACTAAGACACAGTAACATCCTACCTTTCAGTATGTGCCCTATTTGTAACTGGCCACCTACATACAATCAACTGGGAGGAAAAAAAATAAAAAATAGTACTTTCACCTTAATGAGGGCAATCCAATTACTAAGGATGGGAAGAGAATGAAAAGCATCAATCTGTTGGCAGACAGCCTTCTTTAGGAAATGTGATTGTCAAAACAGCAAAAACAAGAGGTGGCTCTAGGCCATTTATCCTGGTATTCAGCATCTATCCCAAGACCTAGAAATCTCTTGTCCTTCTGTATTTCTGATGTTTCCAAAAAACATCCATCCTTATACAAATCAGCAGTAAAGAAAACAGCTAACACTCTAAATCCACCAAGTGTTTTTCAGCAGACTTTCTCATATGCGGCAAGGTGGATGCCATTTGATAAGCAGTTATGTTTTCATTTAAGAAAAAAAAAAAATGCTAGCCTTTAAAATAACATTTGAAATAGGTTGACACTATCAATTATAGGAAATTAGTTAATAAATATAAAAGGTTGTCCAAATGCTCTCTTGCTGAACAGATTAGTTCAGTGTCAGAATAGAGGCGACAACTGCTAAGAAGTATGGCATTAAAAAGCCAGCATGTAGAGATTTTGCTGGTTGCCTAGCTAAGACAACAACAAGATCAGGTGACAAAACATATCTAGGTTTTCAGCATCGTGCAACTGCCTGTCACCAAAGCACGAGGTTCAGCTTTCTAAAACAGAGGTAAAGACACGTTTGCAATCAGGCTGTCAGCTCCCCAGAGTCCTTGCAGCACAGAACTGCAGCCCCCTCAAGTGCCTTCCGCGCACGGTTCACACTCCCATCCCAGTTTTGAGCCTGGCAGGAGCCCCCAGATTCCCGTTCGTATGCGGGAGGTCTCCCCAGCTCCACCCCATGCATGCTGGGGAGCACTGGTAAGGCTGGGCTGGTGGGAGGACACCGCGGTCCTGGGTGCTTGGGACTGCTGGTTCAGGCGAGCGAACACCTTGCCTCTGACCGGGGCCAGGACAACATCCCTGTTATCTTCCACCGGTCTGGGGGAAAGCCGTGTGGTTCGGCATGCTGCTGTTGCTATAGCATGGCCACTGGCTCTAATTGTATTAATGGCATTTCACACTCTGGGAGAAGTCATTAAGGACTCTGTTACTAGGCACGGGCTGCTGCTGGCTTGGTAACTGAGATACAGCTCCTGGAAAGCTCACTGCTTCCCTCCAGAAGAGGAAATGAAGCTCAGGATGGGATTGTTAAAAATGGGGGTGGGTGGGGAGGGGAAGAAATGTAGATTCAGGTTCAATAGCAAGGCAAATAATTCCAAATCGGTGCTAACCAATAGAAAATTAATAGCATTCAGCCTAAAAGTGCTTGAGCTAACAGTTTGAGGAAAAGGGTAAACAATGATTTTTGTCCTTCCACTTGTCATTTCATTTCAGATTTTGCACTGATTTCTATTTCTATGACCATCATTATTACAACCTCTCTGCTTTGAAAAAAGTTAAAAAAAAAATAAAGAATCACCAAACAAACACCGCTTCATTTACCTGATTCTCCTCTTAGTTCTCTCTCCAGTTTGACACCAAAAATCTCCAGAGCTTTTTGTCTTTCCTCCAATTCTTCTAGTTGGCGCTGGATTGCCTGCAAAATTGTATATTGTGATACAAAAGCTACAGACATAGCTTAAAAATTCAGAGACAAAAGATGGTCTCAGTGGTTTGACAAACCGCTTGAAAAGGTCTCAAGGAGTCATAGGATGTGCAAACTCATTGAGTGTATTAGGTGCATAAGCAATTTAATAATTTCACTAGGTATCTATCCATATTTTTATGTGGGAACGTATCGTAGGTACTAAAAGAACCTCAGCTTTTCTGAACCTTAGCTCTCCCACTGTAAAACAGAGGTCATAATGTTTCTGTGTCCTACAGGGTATGAAAAGTCAGTATCTTACACAGAGGTACATATTCTGAGATGCTACATGAATAAAGCTCATATAAATATTGAAGGTTTACAGCTAGAAAGCTTGACTAGCTATTTTGTTGTCCAAACGGTTTTGTTGTTTGTTTTGCTTTTATATTTTACAAGCTTTTCACACAGGAAGGAAAGGGTCTAACAGCTAAGAAGTGATAATTCAGTGGCACTTCAGGAAGGACTTCTACATTCACTGGTCCATCCCCTTTTAAATAGGAATTTCAGAGGTGCCTTGTGGATAATAGGCATGCAACGTCTTAACAAGTTGAATTGTCAGGGAGAGAAGCTCAGCAGTTCCCATTTCAGGCTACGGTAGGGCTTACGAAGCCAAGCTGTCAGGAACAAACACGAAAGATGGTTAAAAAAGTTTGGACTTGATTAGTTTGACAGAGCAGTAAAATAAAAGAAGGCATGTACACATCTAATTTTACCTTGAGATACTTTACAATTCTCAGATAAAAACTATACCATAGTTGCTCTTACTTTGGATTAAATGAGATACTATTCTTCTTTCCCATGGGGTTTTTTTTCTGTCATGGATTTTATAATAACAGCTAGATACCAGCGTTTTCCAAAATCCACTGTCAGGTTCAAACACAAAGTTTCTCTCCTTTTCAGTTATACATTTAGCAAAAGCAGTGATGTCTACAAAAACAGAGATTTCAGATTCACATCTGAAAAACAACTTAGTAGTTTTCTTTTTTAATGTAGTATTGGTACAGAAATAGCAAGTGGAAGATCCATCCAAACTACCCACCTGCTGGAGTAATACAACAGAAGATGGTGGAGAACTCTGCCTTCAAAAAGCCTGCTCTCCCCACTACCATATCTTGATTACCATTATAACCTGAATTAATGAGATTAAATCTAGCTCAGGCTTCTCTGCCCTATGCTACAGTACAGACACACACACAAAAATGCTAATGGCCACATAAGCCATTAATTTGTGTGTGTTTGCCTAGAGATGTGTAAGCCAAACAGATAAACCTGAACATTCTGACACCTGGGAGAGCACGGTCTGAGATCCAGGCATGCAGAAGTGCATTCCCAAACCTTTAAATTGTAATTGGAAACAACAAAAGATTAGCAGAGTCCAGAACTTTTCCAGCGTTTTCCAAAGAGCTGGACCTGTATAAAGTGAAGTGACTTTCCATCATTAAGAAAGAAAGCAGTTGACTTTCACTGTTACGGCAGAGAGAGAACAAAACCCATCACTGTATTTTTGTACCCCCCTGTAGTACGTAGGGGTAATAGCTGAGTTTCATTCTCAGGGGCTGGTGTTATTTCCCCTTTCTATCTTTTTCCCCTCTTCAGCGTGTTTTTCTCTTTTTGCCAGTCACTATTCCCTCTTGTTCTTCATACACAATTACAAAATTGTGATGATCTCCTGGGGCACACGTGGATTTGTCACATATGGAGATGCAAGGCCCTGCCACATACATCTTCCTGCTCCAGATGCTTTGGGGGGATTTCAAGACAGAAGGCAGTGGGCCACAGCCTGGGGAGGTGCAGAGCCCATGCTGGGTACCCCCCGGCCTTGCTAGTCACTCTTGGGAGACAAATGGGACACCCGCGAGCTACGTTTTCACCTGTGCTTTGTGAAGCCTCTTCAGCTCCTCTTGTTTAATCAATTGCTTTGTCTCCTTCTCAAGCTTCCTTCTCCTTCTGAGAGTCCTTTTTGCCTACAAAAGAGAGAGAGAGAGAGAAAGGCAATCAAAGCATAAGTGTGCCATTACAGGTTTTCTCAAACCTTCTGCAGAACCACAGAATCCTTGAGGTTGGGAGAAGCATCTGGAGACCATCTAACCCAACTCCCTACTCAAAGCGAGGTGAACTGCTGCAGGGTGCTTGGGGCAACCCTTACTCAAATGAGAATATTCACGTAGGAATATTTTCATATATTTGTCTACATTGACTGTAAATGATTACAGGCTCTTATTGCAATCCTCAGTGAGTGTGAATTGTGTCTATCAATAAAAAAACATCCAAATCACCAAGTCAACTATATACAACATACCACTATACTTGGCTTTTGCAGACTTCACCATGATCGGGGAAGAAGCCAGGCACAGGCAGTGGGAAGCACCAGTTTAAGGAAACTCAACCCATTTCTATTCATGTAGCTGCTAAGCAGTAAAATTCACTTTGGATCGCTTGTAACACGGTAAGAAAGACGTATCCGAAAGAAACAGCCATCACAGGGCATTACCTGAAACCCTACGAGCCCTTCCCAATGCTGTTTCTCTGCTGCATTACAGAGGGTTTTGCCTTTCCCTGGGGCACCTGTTGCTGCTGCTGCAGGGAAGTGGGGCGGCACAGGCAGGGCTGGCCGAGGGAATTGCTTACGCTTGCTCCGTCTTGCTCTTGACCCAAGCTATCTGGAAGTGCTTCAAGGCTGTGGCTTTCCCATTTTGGAGGAGACAGAATATACGGGCACCGTAGACAAGACAATTAAAAAACTAACAAGGCAAGAAGCAGCTGAATTTTTTTCCCACCGAGTTTTGCCAGAGAAAAACGGTGGTACTGGCAAAATAGCAGCCAGAGCTGGCATGAAAAGAGGTGCTAGGAGGTAGCTGAGAGAAACAAGCTGAGTGTGGAACGTCCATCAAAACTGAGTCATTGCTAACGCCCGTGTGCGACAGCTGCTCATTCACCCCGTTTCTGGCAGCTGCCCCAGCAGCACTGCCCCCCCCGCTGCCTGCCCCCCCCCGTTCTTTAACTTGCTGGGAGCCGCTTCTCTACAGTTTTCTCCCACATCTCCCTTCTTTTCTCTACGTTGTTTAAACTTCATTTATTTCACCATAACGTTATCTTACTAGAGATTGTCTTTCCTGTAACAGGAAACGTGAACGATGAATTCTGACATCTCAGTGCATCCTGACACAGACACTGGTGGGACGTACCACCGCACGTTGCTGCATTTCTGCCTCGTGGCACTTGGGTTCCTCTGGAGCTGCGCAACTGGGTTTCCGTTCAAAGTCCACTTAGCTTTCAGCTCAGCTGTTTTTTTCAGTGTACTGGGCAGCCTCTTGCTTTGCTTGCCTTCCCCCCACCCTCCCCAAAGGCAACAAATCAAAAGGCCACCTCATACTATTAATTCCACTTACTGATATTCCCTCCACAGGAAAGAGGTAAACACATTTCTGATGAGCTATGCCGGCAATAAAAGCTCTGTTTCTTCAAATCAGAGCTGGGTATCAAGAGTTCACTGGTGCTTTAACCCCATCACTCCTGCAAGGCACAGGAATGGAGTCAGGGCTCAGAGACCCCCGTGCCTTTTGGCGTATAGGGTCTGGGCACGACTTCATGGCTCGTGCAGTCGTGCTGATTAGGATAAACACAGCGTTTTCCATGCAATCTGCCTGTAGCGCCTCTCAAATGAAGTTGTATTTCCCCAAGGGAAATCTGCATCTGTTTGGTTTAATTTTTTCAATAGTTTGCTTGTTGGGCTACATATTAAGGCCACTTAAGAATGCAGCTTCAAAGTGGTTTCAGTGAAACATGTCTGCTTGTCAAATTAAGACCTTCTCTGTCAACGCTGGTGTAACCTGGGGGAATTAAAGATCCAAAGAGGAAACAGAAATTTTGATTTTCATCTGTCTGTAAGAGTTTTAATGCACGTTTCTCCCCATGACACAAACTCCACTGATAAAGCATTCCCATCCCCATCTCGAGAAATTGCAGTGTGTTTTAGATCAAAATCATATAATAAATCTTAAATGCAGTCCAACTGAGGAAATATCTTTCTGTTTCCAAGTCAAGGTTACCTTGTGTGTTAACGAAGGCTGGGATTCAAATTCATCATCGGAGGAAGAAGCAGAATACTCGGTAGCTTGTTTTCTGACAGGTAGGTGTTCACATCCTAAAATGCAGGAACAAAACAGTGAAGCAAAAAATGCCGTTCTTTAACTTACACGCACACTTTGCACCTGCCCTGAGCTCTAATCAGCAGCACCTAAAGCAATTTGGAAATGTGGCTGACAGCATTAATTAAAGTTTTGATCCCTGTGAAAAAACTCTGCCTGGGTATATTTGAATTTTTTTCCAGGTATTACATACAAATAAATTAATTCCTTGAGCACCCTGCATGTAACATGCTGTTCTGAACGCACTCAACATTCATTAAAATGTATATCTGAAGTTAGCCATATTACTCAAATGATTGTATAAGGCTTACTATACAGTGTAATTGAATGCAAAAAGTCTGAGCCAGCTCTTAAACAAATTACCCTTATGTGGCTTGTAGCATCTGGCACCCATTTTTACTACATGACATCTGCTCAGTGTAAAATAGTTGGCGTCAGAATGTCTGGTCATATAAAAAAATCACAAATGTAATCAGAAGCAA
The DNA here is from genome assembly GCA_013400195.1 of Aramus guarauna. NCBI lineage: Eukaryota > Metazoa > Chordata > Aves > Gruiformes > Aramidae > Aramus > Aramus guarauna. The sequence continues at coordinate 18,910 of VXBL01001085.1, forward strand.
ATGGACTAAGAGAACAAGGCTTTATCGCACAGCCTCATGCAACATAAATATTTCATTAATTATGTCTAAACAAACGTCACTTATTTTTCTGCTTTAGGAATATTATCACATCATTGAACTGTTGATTAAAATGCCATAATAAGTCAGGAAAATCCATACATCACAACAATGCACTTCATAAGGAAAACTCAAAGGCTGCCTTTGGAAGAAGCATGCTTTCAGAATTATAAATTAAATTACATTTAATTGCAGCAATTTTATCATGCCTATTTTTCCAGCATCTTGTTTCAACTGGGTGTAAATATTTGAATTTCTTCTTAATTCGTCTAATTCATAGCTTCATTTTCTTTATTTCAGAACATAAAATCGCTTTTGGAACATCTGTCTCTGCCCTTCAACCTGCTACAGGGTTAATGATTAACAGCTGAGCAACATCTTGGAAACGTACATTATTTAAAGCTAACAGTGCCGTTTTTCTTTGTATCTGCGAGGTAATAGTTGGCTTTCTATGTGCAAGTTCTAGTCACATTAAAATCACTTCCCATTCTCCCAGTGTAAATGTTTCTTCTTTGCCTTGCCATGGAGCCCAGTCCTGAAGCAGGTCTTCTGTCTCAAAACCTAATTTAAAATCAGGATCCATGAAACACGTTCATCCCAGGCGGTAAAGCAATGAAAGCAAATCCAAGTCATGTGAGGCAGAAATTCTGATTTTCTTCTCAGCGATCACAATCTTCGAAGCCTCCGGTCCTTGTGTCGGTGAAGTCGCAAGCTCAGAGGGTCCAGTGGAGCAGACCTGGGTTCTGCAGGACAGGTCCTTGGGCAGCAGGAGGTGCAAGAGCTCTGCCCAAAATGCCAGATGGGTCTCCAGCTTCCAGGTGAATCCCGTGCTCTGGAATCACCCAGGCTGCCACCCCACACCTCCCCACTTGGAGCGGGGACAGAGCTCCTGCTCGCTGACCTGCTGGGGACTGTCCCACCGCTCACAATTGCTGGGGTCACGCCGGTGCCACACACCGCCCCACGCTCCACGGACAAGAGTGCAAATCCAGCTCTGCCCCAGCAGTGACACTCAGCTGTAAAGCCCTTCCAGTGCACGAGATGGAGGAAGGCACAGGGGTATCACAGTTACTATTTCTTTTGAGGAGTAAACTCGCCTACCTTGCTTCTCACTGTGCAATCAAAAGTTTGCAGTAACTGCCCTGCAGTCGGGCCACTGGTGGAATCAAATTCCATAATATACAAGCGGCAAACCTTACGGCCTGGCAGGGCTGGAAACTCAAGCAATTACACGCTCCCTTTCTTCTCTCAGCTATGGGAATAAGTGACTGCTTCCCCGTGTCCTTCTCTTGGAGTGGTATCAATAATTTAAAAAGCGTTACAAGGTCTAGAGGAAAAGCAGCTTGCTGTAACACAAGGGCACCTCTCTCCTCCTCGGCGGTGTGACTCAGGGGCTGTTTGCCTTCCTGGGACAGAAAAGGAGTCAATGACTTCCCCAAGGACTTCCAAGGACCATCTCATGAGCACAAGGAAGCTGATGGAATAGATTCATAACATCCACAGTCCTCCCAATGCCTATCTGCTATGGCAAGCCAGGCATTTGCACCTTGCTCTGCAGAGAAAAGCCATTCAGATTGATCCAAAGCAGCTCGGCCTTTCGAGGGATGTGGTGCCCGCAGCCCTGTGAGACAACAGCCACCCGACTGCTATCAGCAGCACCCTTCGTCACGTCCACTCAAGAAGCCCACAGGATGAAGGACCACGTGAAACCAGTCAGTGATGGGGCATCTGATGAATCTACCTGTGCACGTTTACAGTTATGGTCTCTGTCACATTTATTGCTTGTACGTTTCACAGCACTAGTGTTCTCCGCTAATATAACACGGATAATTGAAGCATGGGCTGCTCCAAGGAGGTGCCCAGAAACACAAAACAAAGTGACAGAATTGGGGTGAGAATACAGGTTTTTGGCTCCCAGATGTGTGGTCCTGCTGCATTTCAGGGATGTAGAAACAGTGGGACAGTGCATTTTTTCCAACGTTAAGAGGGCAGCCACTCAGTGCTCTGCTCAACTATTTTTGGCTATTTCTTTGTGGGAGAGACCAGAAATATGCTCTAAAATGTACCCCAGAAGCTAATTTCAACTTCAAGACAACTATACCAAGCATAGTAAGAAATTACCTCACTGAATGAACTTGCTTTATGCAGAGCCAGAGAAAAATACCACAAGTTTATTCTATTTTGGAAAAAAAAAAAAGAAAAAAAGAAAAAAAAAGAAAAAAAAGAAAAAACCAATCTCTTACTGAAATAAACCTAACACCACCGCCACCCCCAAACACAAACCCAACACTATTCTGTATTACAGCATCTATATGTTCTACTATAGATGACTGAACATTAATCTTTCCCATCTCCAAAGGAGTGAGATAGGCAGAATTTAGCTGCCAGCTGTGAGGATCTGGACAAAGAGTTAACACATAAAAATGGTAAAAACTTAGGGACTTTTAAACTTACTGGGTCATTTAAATCTGAAGCTTAGAACTACAATAGTAAAGTTAGGTAATAATAATTTTTCTGCTCCAAATACATCAAGTCTTAAAGCTCAACAGGTACAGAAAGATCTCAAAAACATATGTGTTTTTCCAAATATTAACTCAACTCTTCTAGACTTGGCCTTTCTCTTTCCAGCCATCTCAGTCCTTCAAAATGGGAGTTATTTATTACCTACTTCTTAAGTACTCTAGCATCTTCCTGACTTCCAGAATAACATGTTAAAATAGAGCTTTTCCTCCACAGCTAGTACAACTTCAGATCACTAAGAACGGTCAGCCATAGCTTTAGTTCTTAATTATAAAGGAGAAATGAACAAATATTTCTGAAATCTCTATTAATCTATTCTTGATTTCTACCTCACAGTAGATTGCCAGCAATCCCTTTTAAATCTAAAAGTGCACAAAGCCAGCAAAGTGAGTTCATAACATGTCTCATTTTCTCATCAGCTGAATTGGTTGTCCCGTGTAATGAAGTGAGACGTGTAAACAATACACAGTCACAAACTGAGTTAGAACAACTCTCATCTCAGGATGTTTTCACATGATTTCTGTCAGGGACAGAAATATTCCTCCGATGTCTCCATCACTATCAAGAAGCAACTCCCGAGTCCCAGCTATCTGCCAATAACCAACCACCCTCGTGGGCCGGTCTTCAGCAGGTCTGTGCACAAGCCAAAAGTAACCTAAATCCTGGATCCACCGCTGCGTCTCATTACAAACACTCTGCTGGCTGCAAGTTTCTCATATAACTGGGCTTAGCTCTCTTTTACTGTTGCTTTTCGGTGGTATTAATGATTTTTACTATCCATAACTAGCATAGCACTTTGGTATGTTTTTTTAATTTCAAAAGGGCAAGTAGGCTTAGGAAAGAGCAGTTAGCCATCTGATTGATAGATTTTATTGATCAAGTTTTGGGTTTCTTTCCTTTTTAAACTGCAGGTTGGAACCCAAAGAAGCAATCAAAAGGACAGAGGCCTCAAAGATATTTGTGCAGCAAATCAAAAATCTGGAATTGCACCTAAACACTCCAGTGTGGCTATTTGAGGACATTTGTATATTCTACAGGCAAACTTAGATAGGATTTTACTTTTATTAAAAAAACCAATCTCTTACTGAAATCAGTGCATGAACCCCCATTACTTCAGTAAGATTTCTCCTAGGTCCCACACAGGTTGTCTGTGCAGCCAGATCTCCTCACGGCCCAAAATTTCCAAGTGGCTCTGAGGAACAGCTCTTATAAAACAGAAAGAAAGAGTTAGCCAGAAAGCCTATAGACTTGGTCTGGATATCAGCAACTGGAATGACCCATACGGAAGGTGTAATTGCAGGTGTAAGTTTGAGCGACAGGCAATCCAGCTGATGAGTAATTAAGATCTCTGCTTCCTCATGCTGAGCTTCAGCTGGTGGCTGAACACTTGGCAGGAGATGACAGAAGGACAGAATACAGTTTTAGTTTGAACAGACACCCGGGTCTGAAACAAAGAAGTCATCAGCATAGGAGAGACATCTGGACATGTATTTGCAGATGAAGTAACTAAGATAAGGTGTAGGGAAAGATGAGCAACATAACATGGAAGTAGTTGTGTAGGGTGAGACTGAAGGTCCTTCTAGTCTGTCTTCAGCAGTGGATGTCTAAAGGAACACTATAGGCACTGGGCAGCCCAGTGATTCCTCCCCTTGACACCCAGCCTCCAAGTGTTCTTTCAGTTCAGGAGCTTTCTAAATTGGAAGTGGTTTCTAAGCATTTGGTTACTCCTCAGTGGATTTCTCTTCAATGAGCTTGCCCAGTCTCATCAAGCCCATGGGCTTTTATCACCCACCTCATTCTTTGGCTCCACAAGCCAAGAGCCCATTGAGGAAGAAAACACCAGCAGAACATAAGAGCAGCCATACTTGCACAGAACAGGTTTGTCTGGCCTCAAACAGGACAGAAAAGCCCTACTGCAAAGAGCCAAAGGGAGAATGAGAAAGAGCCTCATTAAGTTGGTTTCTGCAAAGTGCTGGGAGTATTTTTTTTTTTTAAAAGAAAAGATTTTTTTTCTGATATACATGCTAAATTTCAAGAGAAAGAAAAAATGACATGTGATGTAGGCTAAACCTCATCGTCAGTTCATGACTGAAGTTTGCCAAGCCTGGGCCTGAGACAAGTGCCAATGTGAGACAGAAATGCCATTTCAGAGAGCCAAGCAGGACTTGGCTCTTTACCAGTTTGATTTACTCAAATGTGGATGTTTGAAAGTTCAGGGAGCTGCAATGTTGAAAAAAGACAGATTATTGGGTGAATGGCTAAATCAAAGCTGCAGTTTTTTCTTCTGAACAGACTTTACAATGCCTATGTTCAATAATTATAATAATTTAATAATTCCTCTTTTAGCTTGCACAGCAGAGGAATGCAACACATATTCAACGAACATGTTTTTACAAAATATTTAAAATATAGTATTATTCAAACCTAACAGGAACTTTTCCCATTTTAATAGGAACACAACATACTAATTATTGTATTACGTCTAGTTAAGCGCAAGTCAGCTTGGCTTGGCTGATGGGTGATGACTAGGTATAGAGTCAGAAAAAGCCTCTGGTTTGAGACCACAGCGTGAGAAGTGTGAACACCAGCAACTCTGTGGCTTCAGCACAGTCCTTAGCATCCTCTGCCTCAATGGGGATGCCTGGTTTTGTGAGCTATCAAAGGATGCTCCAAGAATCCAATCCAAAAATTCAGGCACGAGTGAAGGAGTTATTCCATCGATTTGAATTAGTTTCAGATCAAGTCTCATTTATACTGTATACCTTTCTCACAGTGTGCAGTACTTCTGAAGCAGAAAGGATGCAAAAAGGATCTGGCAGCTCCCTGGGAACATTTCAGTGACTTCACATTTTACATGTGGATTGCTACTTTAGTACTGTAGCACAGCAGCAATTTGGGGGTTACAGTTCGGGTTGCAATTTAAGATAAGAAACAAATGGAATGGGTATGCCAATAAAACTCAATAAGTTTTTGAGTTAACTTACTGTGGCTTTCTGCAGTAGGCTAGTGGAAAGGTGGATTGCAGAGAAAGACAGGTGGGTGCAGCTCTCATAGATCATATTTTATACCTGAAACTGTGCTCTACTTTAAGTCTTTGCAAGCCTATGCCCAGATTACTCAGGTTGCTCTTCGTCTGACATCCATATTTCTTAGACTCATCTGCAATTTTAATAGTAACCTTGTTCTTGCAAGCAAAAATGAAAATTGATGCCTTGGAGTCACTGCCCAGACTCACAAATAGGTCAGAGTAGGCCAACAAGGTGCTATCTCCTCTGAAATAAAAGAACAAGGGGATAGTAATGACACCACAAAGCTCCCAAAAGTATGTCTACAGTTCGGTCACCTACGATAGCAGACAGAGCTGAAGAGACACCTGCTGAGAAAGCAGATACACAGAGCAAAGCTTCTTGCTGTTGCCACTGTATTGCCTCAGTCTCTGAGCTCCTCACGGAACGGGTAGCAAACGTTCTCTACCCTGCGCGGGAGTTTTCGGCACTCGGCCTTCTGCTTGCCCCCTGTACTCTCCCTTCCACAACACGCTCAATGTCACAGCAGCGACCGCTCTGCACAGCATCCCGCTCTGCCCCACCGCTCCTTCTGCCTTGGTGGGTACATTTTTCTGGCCCAAACACATTTGAACAGCAGCGAGCAGCAGACCAAACAGTCCAGCGAGCTTTGCTCTGCTTGCAAATCCGCTCTGCTCCCTTAAACCGAAGAAACGCCTAAACCTGAACCAAAATATATATTTAATTAAGTCTTCCTATGTAGAAAGTAACTATAAATTAAACATAACATACAACTGATATGTGTTTGCATGATCACACACAGTTCTTTTAAATGTTAAGTGCTATTACTTAATGTAATAGTAATAATAACGATTAATAATAAAAAAAATAATTCCATTCAAGTCCTCACCTGTGGAAGGATAACACAGCCTGTCTTCTGGAGAACGGTCCTTCATGAAAGGCAGAGATGACACAAAGGAATTCCCTTCTCTGTCACGAACTTTACTTCTCAGTCTATCAAAGAGTGACCCAAGACTACCTTTCTGTGCAGAGTCATCTAGATTGTCCTTGGAGGTATTCTTGGGCTCTGGAGATGAAAGAAGGAGGTACTTTTCATTATGGATATGCATGTCATCCATAGGAGTCCCTAGAGGAGTCTCTTTAAAGGTAAACTTTTCTAGGAGTCCCGGGACATCCTCCATCCTAGCGCAAGATGATTTCTGAGGTATACTGGTTGTCTTGGAAGGCCCGGTGTGAGGACTGTAGACTGGGAAGGATACCTCCTCACTGTCATCCCTTAGAGACCTCTCTTCAGAACCTACAGAATAATTAGATGGATTTGAGAAAGGTCTCCCATTTCCTAAATATTCTCCTGCCCACTCGCCTACTTTAAGCTCCTGTGGCTGAGTGTTATTTGCTCTGTTACTGTGCCTTTGGCTTAGGGAATAGCCAGGAGTACTGGGGAAGCTGAAGAAATCTTGTTCTGAAGAGGCTTTGACTTTGCTGTCTGAGTCCTGCTTTAGTCCTTCTGGAGATGCAGCTAGAGGCTCCAAAATGGACCTTTTGATAGCATTGGCTATGAGCCTCAGTGGTGATTGCGGTCGGCCAGCTGCGTGCTCCCTGGCAACCGCATCTGGACGCCTCAGAGCATCTTTTGTGTCAACTGGCAAAGCTGATGGAGCATCATCTGCAAATAAGCGAGGCACAGGACAAACAGATAGTTTGAACATGTCTTTTCTACAGTCAGCATCCTCCTCTGAAGCCCACAGAACTCCTGTGTTTCGATACCCTGGACTGGTTCCACCTAAGTTCATCCTGTTTGAATCGTACAACAAGGGTTGCTGTTGAGTACAAAGCACAGGCCTCTTTTTTGCCTCCTTTAATCCTTGCTCAAGCTTTTCTCCTGGGTGCCTGGTATTTATGCCATCTTTCTCTTTCAAATCCAGAGATGACAGCACTTTTGTATTCCTATTAAAGTCTTCTGGTTCAGATGTATATTTCCAGGTTTTTTCTTTCCGGCTCTGGGCTGTGTATGTCACAATGTCACTATCTATATCTTCAGGCTCAGAAAAATCAGCAGCCAGTGTCCCATTTGCAGGAGGCGTCCATGGAGAACCTCTTGTGCTGCTCTGAAGAGGACAATGGGGCACAGAGAAACGGATGTCTTCAGGCATCTCTCTAGCTTTTTCTTTTCTTTGAAATACTGGGCTGTAGGGCTTGAAATGTCCTCTTGTAACTTCTGGTGGTTTCTTGTAAGAAGCCAACTGTGAAGTGCATGAAAAAAGATATTTTAGGGGTAGAAAAAAACAGTGTATCTTTCATTTCATATCATATTTTAATAAATTTTTATCTTAACACAATACTAATAAATGTAATATCTAATTTATATGTACATACATATGTAAATGATAATACAATAAGAAGAAAACCTTTTTTCCCTAAAGGGCTAATATTTCTCTAGGAGTGGAGATCTAATACTACTGGAAATTTTAATAGCCTAAAAATAATGTTATTCATGCTAAGAATCTCTCATATCTTTATGAATCACCTTTAATATTTTCCTTAGAAAGAAACAGTCCTATCTACAGGAAAATAAACAAAAGTAGATCTGCTCTACTCTCCCATGTGCATTCCAGTTGCATCACCTTAGAGTTTCCAGCAAGGACCAGAGACCATCCTCTGTCCTCTCCAACTGCTTTTATAAAATTGCATGCTTATGTAGCGCACATAGGAATGAGGTGATCCAGAAAAGATCGTAAAATGCAAAATGGTAGTTCTAAACAAGTTAATTAGTTCTCTCATGATTATTTTTGCTTTGGTGAAGACTTAAATTCATTAGTCTAGCCACCAGAATCTTCTGCTGGTGACAATAACAAGGATAAATGCCTTATTATCTAGCCAGCAGACCAAAACTAGAGGGTTTTTTCCTTCTTAAAAAGGAAGGCATTTTATCCTCAGTGCTATGTGATAACGGATGGTGAGAAGATTTAATTCCTGCTTCCACTTATGTGCCAGATTCCCAAATTCACATGGGTGAAGCCATTAATCTGTCTGACTTCTCATTTCCCAGAAGCATCAGAAGTAAGGCAATAATGATTACTCCCTGCTTCACAGTAGTATTTGATGACTAAAATTAATATTGGCCAGGTTCTCAGATAGAAAAACACAAGAAACGCCAATAAACAAATAAACACCCTCTTAATCCTCTCTCTTTAAAGAAAACACCACTAAGAGCTGCTTTTAGAGTGGGAGCTGCCTGGAGTCACCTCTCCTTGCAGGCAGCATTGTGCAGCTCTGCTCCTCTGGGATGTTCCCTTCCTGGCCCTATTGTCCTGGACCGGATTTCAACTACAACCGTGGACGTGGAAGACTTGATTTTTTTCTAACACAGACCCTGAGGTCAAGCAATTTTAATCATGTTTAACCCAAGGGTGAGGACAACAGGCTAGGACACGGAGGACGTGGGCTGGTCCCTGCTCCGAGTCCAGGGGACACGCTGCCCTTTGCTTGAGACAGTCGGTCATGACTCCTGCTGCAGCAACGCACTTAGAGCAGGCCCACCCTTCCTCAGACTACCAAAA
>VXBL01001085.1:33213-82426 GCA_013400195.1 Aramus guarauna
GATGCGATGCCGGGAGGGGGCAGCGCGCACCCGGGGAGGCTCGGAGGCAAAGAGCTGACGTCATCCTTCCCGCTTATCGCCAAAGCAGCGCCGGCCCGTTCTCAAGTGACGTCGGCAGGAGCAGGAAGGAGGCAGGCAGACAGACGGGCGAGGGGACAGACTGAAGGGGTAGAAACGTAGCGGTGCCGTAATGCGGCGGGGTGAGGACGCGGAGCTAAGAGACAGGCTGCTCGCGGGCATCTACGTAACCCGGCTGGCGTGGTGGGGACGAAGGTGACGTGAGCAGCCGCAGGGGGGGGAGAGCATGAAATTGGGGAGGAAAAAGGATAAAAACGCCTTCAGCGGCTGCCCGGGGTCACATGCTGCTGGGCACCCTTTGGGGCTTGCTGCTGGGGTGGTTTTTTTTTTTCCCCTAAACAAGGGCTTCATTATTCAAGAGTCAATTTAAATATTTGTATGAAATCCCCTCTTTTCCATTTGGATTTAAAATGCATAGATAGATGTGAGGGTGGTGGGGGACAGGAAGAAATGAATACTGATGGCCTCTTATTTTCTGCAAAACTATTTCTTTGGCTGTTTTTAGTACATCTTTTAGTTCTGACCTTCTCCAGCTCCAGAAAAAAGTTTCCATTTGGAGGCAGACTGTTCCTAAACCTCTCCCCACCTCCCCAGCAGCTATATCCTTTCCTCCTCGTGCTTTCACTGGATACCAAAAAATTTATAAGCAGCTACTGGTAGAAATATTTCAGGCAACAGACTCCACTTCGGAACCTCTGCCCCCCCCAACCCTGACTTCAGCGCTCAGGAGAGGCTGCTGGAGCACCCCCGGGTCAGGATGCCGCTTACCATCAGCAACTTTGGATGTTTTGGGGCTTTCCTCTGGTACCACAGGGCTCCTGGTGAGGGATGCCCACCTCTGGATGGGGCTCGGGCAGACGGAGGGCTCCAGCAGCGAGGTCCGTCCTTCACTCACTTCAGAGTTCGATGAGTCGCCGTTAAAATCAGACTCCAGCTCAGAGCTACGGGTGAAAAAGGGCAGGTGGAAAGAAAACAGTACATCTCAGAAGACACACAGCATGGAGATATTCGTTCCCTTTCAGTGTAACGAACACCATTATCTGCCCTGACAGCAGTGCAGGTGACAGAGAAATAGATGCTTTGCAGCCAGAGCTGCTGTCCTCATTTTGCTTTTTTTCACGGCCATTATTACAGGACTGTAATTTGCAGTCGGTGCTATGCAGCCGATACATCCCCTAGTGCCATCAGATTTCTGCCGCCCAGATTCGCGCCCACAACCACTACGTTCAGGACCTGGTATCAAACCGCCATCAAGAGAGACTTGAGGTGGAACACCACACTGCTCGGTTAGCAGGGACGGGCCTTTCTGCCCGCAAGGCTGTACACCAAGATGAAGAAAAGGAAATAGCAGCATTAGTAGAAACAAGGCATGAAGGTCAAAACGCTACACTTTTCACCCTTTTCCCCACAGATTTTTGGAAATAAGGGGCATGCTCTAGGGAACTCACAGGAGGCTAAATGCAGAGCAGCCCGCTGCGACCAGGAGGCAGGCTTCACCCGTCTATTCGATACTGGTATTCAATATGGTATATTCAATATCCCTCACCTCCCTTCTGGGACCTGGAACCAGGTCCCCTCTCTGGGCAGCAGCGGCTGCCAAGTACCTGTCGCTTGGCAAGCGGTGAGGGAGGCACAGCCCCCTCCAGCAACACAGATGCCTCTGCCTTGGTACTGCCAGCAGAAGATAAAGCCATGGAGGGTGAGGAAGTGCTGAGAGGCGGGAGGCTCTCCTAGCCTTCAGCAGTTTGGGGGAACCCATGCTGGAAATCATGCAGCATCAGCCATTTCGACCTCGAGGTGATAGACGATGCCATGCTGGCATCTGCGGCTCGGATGAGACCTCTGCAAAACTTAGATATTGCATTATTGCAAAATTTGGGTGATTTTGTTATTGCACCAGCATCATTTCTTATTGTGCGTCAGGCACCTCGCAGAGCCACAGGGAGGGTTTTGGATCACAGGGAGCTGCTGCGCTTGGTCCTGACCCCACTTCTGTGTGCTGCGATACAGGACGAGGAGAAAAGGGATGAGAACAGCCACAGGCCCAGCAAGAAGTTGGAGGGAATTGTGAGCACCAGTCTCGAGAGGAGAAGGCTGAGGGAAGCTCCGTGAACAGCCGTCAGGACCTGCAAATGGCGCCTGTAGGAAATAAGGCAACGAGCTCTTTGCGAGGCCCTGGGACAGCCCGTCGAACAGCGAGCGCGGTGAGGCCCCTCAGCTGATCACGGCAGCAGATTTTGGCATCACCTTCCTTAAATGTAATTACAAATACACCACACAAAAACACGCGAAAGGCACATACATCGTGACCTCGCCTCTGGGCGGAATGACTGTTTGAGGTGATTATTAGTCCTTTTTTCAATAACCATGGGATTTCTTTCATCTCTAAAGGCCAGACTGGAGGGAACAGGCACTTTCAGGCCTTTTGATGTGACCGCATTCCCACTGCCATAAATAAGCGTGCCACCATCCCACTCCGGCTATTTTTAATGCAAACAATACTGCTAACCTAATTCATAGATTTATTGCGATGATTAATCGCTCTACCTTAAAAAAAGAGGAGCTTACACCATGAGTAGTCCTGTTGGCGTGGCAGGAGAAAGCTGTTTGTGTTTATACAGCGCTGCCTTGTAGAAAGTAAAGATTTATTGTAACGGCCCAAGGCACAGCCCGGGAGGCAGGGGGAAGAAGAGCTAAAGGCAAGGCTGCAGGCAGTGTAAAGCCAGGGCAAAGACCATACAGGTAGTGCCCACCCGTCCCCGCTCCCCTGCTTCGCCCAGATCAAACCAGCAGCGCTGGGAGGCTGGGGCCAGCAAGGCAGCGAGGACGGGAGCACGGCTCCAGGTGTGTTGCTATCTCAGCAGGCTGAATCAGAGCGGCCCTAAATTTCTCCACTAACGCATTCTTTTTAGGTGGCTTTCAGGCTGTGCCAAGCATACGGATACATAGAAAATAAATACAAATATATGGAGTCTTTGATAGTTGAGATGCTGTGTGGATGGGGAGATACCACACTGAGATTGGGCAGAACGCCACACAAAAGAAAAAGACCTGTCATTAACATTGATTGATATATTTCTGTTTTAAAGAGCAAAATGCTTATTTTCCTTGGCTGGCAAGGATGTAAGCGCTATAGTACGAAGCTTCTCCTCTGATCTCTGCTTGATAGGTGGTGATTATTCACCAGTATCTAAAGCCTGAACTGCAAAGCTGCGTCACAGAGCTGGTCGTTCTCCCTGGCCCGCCGAGTGCCCCGCAGCCAGCTCTGCGGTGCCGTTTGTAACGTGCTATTTCTCTCATCCCCTCTTTTTAGGCAGGGGCTGGCCTGCCGGAGCGGTGTGAGGCGAAGGGCCGAGCTGCGGCAGCGGCGGGAGGCTGACCTCGGAGCCGCTTGCGCCGAGCTGGTGACAGATGCGGCGTCACCCCTCGCGCCACGTCACGCTGGCGGGGAACCAGGGGCCTCGCCGTCCAGCCTCGGGGGCTGCCGCAGGGAGGGGAGCTGATCCCTCAGATCAGGGGGATTAGCTGACTCTCATCGCTGCCCCGGCGCCGCGGGGCACCACGAGCCGAGCCGGAGGGTATTAGCGAGGGATGTGAGCACATGCTGCGCAGGGGGGTCTGCCAAACAGGTAGGAAACCCTTCCCGAGCCCCTCGTCCCCCAAGGGTGAGGAACCGTGGAGAGGCTCATCCTTCCCTGGAAGAGCACCCAGACCCATGTGGCAGAACACAAACGCCATTTAAACAATTCCCCCCCCTCCACCTCCTCTTTTTTAGTTCTCAGTAAGGAAAACTGCCTTGCTCGGGAGCTACCAAATCTGATCTTTAGACAGAATGAACTCCCACAGAATCCTGCCCAGAAAGCAGATAGATTCTAATCTGCATGCAAAAATCTGGCTTCCTCTGACAGCTCCCCAAGGCTCACCAAATTCAAGATTTCCAAGGGGTGGGCAGACCCTCAGACGCCCCGGAGAGGCCTGGGGTGCGGAGCTGCAGGACGGTGCCGAAGGTGGGAGGGGGCCCCGTCACAGGATGCACCTTTTGCCACAACACACCCACTGCCCTAATCCCTCAACCCGTGGGGGTTTTGGTGCGCAAAGAGCTGAACCCGGGCTGATCAGGGCCATGTTTTTCTCTCTGATTCAGGCCCCTGTGTGGGATGTGGATGTTTGAAGATTTCCTGCAAAGTGAGTCATGTGTCTGGGGGATTTATGGCTGCGGTAAAGAACAATTGTTATTCTGAGCAGTTTGTCTTTTTTTTTTTTTTTTCTTTCCCCTCCTGGTTGCATGTACATTCCGTACTATATTTTGTTATATTTTTCCTTAGTGTTCCAGAGAAAACCAAGCTGCTCTTATGGGGGTTTTATAGGCTTACTTGTATTTTAAATACCTGCTTGCATCACTGGTGACCATGACTCGGATAGCGAGAAGGTTGTGCTCGGTCATCTCCTCCTCGGGGATGATCCTCACGGTGGCCCACTCGGGGGAAGGGAGCGAGAACCAGCTCTCCAAGTCATGGCGCTCAGGGATGCTCTTCACCTTCTTCGGGGAGGTGGGCTCGTCGGCCACAGGCGGGCAGCGGTCTGGGAAAGCACAAAGGCGATAGCAGGGCATTAGGGGAGATGGGAGTCCACAGGGACCTCACCCCCCACGTTTGGGTGGTCCTTGGCCATCGCAAGCAGTTTCCGCGTGGGGCCTCGTGCTGTCCCCACGGGTGCAGGCGAGGTGCGTGCACCGACAGTCTGGCACAGCAAGAACATCGCCTTCAACCCCGTACAGCCCGGCCGGGGTTTGTCAGCTTGGATGCAGAGAGAAGGAAACTTCAGGGGTAGCCTCAGTTTTTGCAGCTGCAGGTCCTCGCTCTGCTCGGTGGGACGGCCATCAGGCTGGGTGCCTGGTGGCAGCAGCAAGACACGTGCCAGCCGCACGAGTAGGGATTTACGGTCTCTTCTCAGGCCCCCTGACGTACACGCGCGTGTGCCAGGAGGAAGATGGACCAACCTTGCTTGGGTGGTCAAAACTTCAGCCTTTTATTGCAAGTTTAGGTCAATTTAGGACAGCGGGAGTGAGCAAAATAAACAAAGGCTCTTCAGGGGTTTTTTGAGTGTGTACAGCAAATGTAAACTCTGATTTGGAAAAGAAGCACCATCCCTGAACTTCATGTTCAGGCAGGAGGAATAAAGTCAAGCGTCCATTGCTCACCCCAGGTGATGCAGGTGGAGCCAACGACAGGACATCATCTCTCCCTGTGAAATCCTTGATTCCTGAGCAACCTCATCTATCCACAACCTCCTGCACAAGCAAATACAAACGCATCAGCTGCACAAGTTCCCCTGGGGCTCGGTGCAGAAGGGACAAATGACAAGCTCCGGGAGAGTGACTTTGCTTGGTCCACCTCCCATGTGTGGTGCTTTCACCACATTTAATTCAATACTGTTGCTTCTAATTTACACTTGTACAAGTGGAAAAAAAAAAATCAGACCTAGGACATGGCTTATTTTCTCATCAATTAGAGCAAACTATCTAGTAAACATCAATTAAGCTCCTCCATTTATTGCAGAAGTGCACTCACCCCTGTCCTCCACCTTGCAAGGATTTTTAACTCGAACACCGAGCGCCTGCATGGGTTGAACACGGAAAACAAACCTGCTGTGAGCAAGAGCGCTACAAACAAATCCCAGCAGCATCAGCAGGATTACATACACTGCAGAGCCAGAGCGCTGGCCCACGGGACCCTCCGGAGCAGCAATTCCTGCCTGCGGTCCCTGTGCCTGTCCTGGGCTGCCGCACGCTGCTGCTCGCTCGCACCCGAGAGGCAGCGGCTGCCGGGCACCGCTGCTCCTGGGAGCAGACGCAGCAGGGACTGCAGGCGCACGACCCACACCAAGCTCTGACCCCACCTTGGATCGCTTGGTCCGTCCATCACTGTCCCTTCCCACTGCTGCCCTTTCTGTGGAGCTGTGAAAGGTCCTCAGCACAAGCCGTGACTGCAGAGCTACGCTATTTTGCACGGTTCCAGTAGCTCCCAGCCACTAGACTGGTATTCTGAGCTTCTGCACCTCTCCCAGTTATCGTTTGTGCTCCCCCCCTTTCTGTGTTTGAAAATAAGCACCGCTGGGGAAAGCTCAGCTGCGGGCAGCAGGGGTGACTGCTCTACAGGTACAACTCGTGTGCTGGCCAGGGGACGGTCCCTCACTTGCACTCGCAGGCTAACATGGATTTGGAGTCACTGATTTTTTTAGTAGTTTTACAGATTACGCTTTTCCTGAGCGGCACAGAGCATCGCACTTTTCAAAAGGCTGCAATGAGCTCTGGTTTTTCACCCTTCATAAAAGTCAATGTATTTTCTTAGCTTGAAAACTCCTCAAGACTTTACTGCTCACAAGAGATTTGGAGGGTGTGTGTGTGTTTGCTTTTTGGTGGGTCTTTTTGTTTGCTTGGTTTTTAATTCTTTTATGTACAAGAAGCCAAGGAGGATGGAGGAGTGGTTCACCGCTTCTCCAGAGCAAGATGTTCCCATGTGAAAACATGTGCTCAGGCTCTACATCCAGCTCACTAGCACCACAGCACCACATGTTTCTTGACCACAGAGATTTCATTTCCTTCGGGAGATGGAGGAAATTCATCGCGCTCTGATTTTTGTGTCTGACTTCTACTTTGACCAGGCCACTCACCCCAAAGCCGCTCGCAGACAGTGCACAGCAAGCCCGGCAGCGTTCAGGTGACAGCCTGGGAGCGCAGGGGTGAGCGGGGCACGGCTGCCCTTCCTCGCACGGGGGCACAAAGCCCTCCTGGGAACAGCCCCCTTCCCCCCAGAGCTGGGCTGGATCACAACATGCCGTATCTACCCTCCAGAAGCAAAGCAGCAAGCAGTACGGTGAGCCAACTTGTAAAACCTAAGTCCTTCAACTCAACTTTCTCCTTAAAAGATGTTGCATTTTATATGAAAATCAGAGCAAGCAAAACCCAAAAGTTTGCCAGCTCTGGACCCACACTGGCAATAAGCACTGCCCGAGGTCACTGCAAGAGGCTGTTAAAGAAAGTCAGTTTTGCCATTCGCTTGCACGCTCAGTACGTATTCCCTTCCCATCCCATGCATTAATGCTTTCCCTGCCACGCTAACAGGAAAGAGGAGAAAACATGTTTATGACTAACAGACACACAGCTGGAGAGCATCAAAACCCACAGACAGACTACCTAAAACGATTCCCAGCATGGCTCCTGAATGCGAACAGATTTCCAGTCAACAAGTCCCTCTGCAATAGCCTGTTGCACATCCAGTTTTCAATCGTTATAAACATAATAGTCAGAGCTGGTGAAGGACCTCAGGATGTCATCCAGGCCACCGGATGATGGTGATGGGTGGCATCGTCACCTCTCTGAAGAGTTACATTCCTGTGCTTGCCTTTTTTTTTTTCTTTCCTTCTTTGTATCATGGTACCTCCCTTTCTTGAATTCTGCACCTAGAAGCTGACCCTCTCGGGAATCGGTTAGAGAGCTGTAGACAGCTGAGCCCTTTCTGAGCAAGGTAAGTTTGCATTCACAGCAATACTAATGAGGTTTAAGATCAGCATCCTGCATTAGCATCCACCTGGATCTAGTGAAAGATGCCCCTGCCCATGGCAGGAGGGCTGGACTAGATATTTAAAGGTTCTTTCCAACCCAAACTACTCTAGGATTAGAAAGCAAACCCACTCCTTACTAACATATTTAATCGGTTTGCACTGTGACATATAAAATTGAATAAACTACACTGCAGAAACTGGACCACCTTGCTGTTTTGGTGCGTGGGACGCCTACGTGTGCGCATTAACTCAAACGCTGGGTTATACATTCTGCGGGACATTTGAAAAATTAAAGTTAGTATTGCAGCTGCACCTTGGGTAACAGGCTCAAACAAAAGGCAAAGATGTCCCACACGTCCAAGTGTCAGGGGTTTTTGTAGGCTCTGATGTCGTGCAATTTGACTGGTCGAGTGACCATTGCAATGAACTGGTCACGCACCAGGCTGGCTGATAAACCAGCCCTCGTGGGGGAGACAGGCAGAGCCTTGCTGGAGGCTGAGCTGGGCTCAGGCAGGGGAGAAGCCCAAGTCATTCGGCACACGCAGCACACCTCCCCCCCAACTCTCTGGGGAAACTCAAGCTCCTGCAGAAGGATCTTGAGGTGGATATTCAGCTCCTAAATCCAAGGTGGCAATTCCCACATAAGCTCTGAGCTATCTAGTTTTGCTAGTGGTTGAGCCCTTTCATAAGCCTGTGCCTGGCTGTATTTACTCCGTTATCCCATTTCTTCACCAGAAGACACAGAAATGGCCTTATTGCGACTCCCAAAGGGGAAAGGGCAGTGGGTGGACCAAGCCACTTATCTGGGATTACCCGGGCAGGCTGTGATGCTGCAGGCACCTCCGTGGCCAGCCAGCACACTCACTCTGCATCAGGTTTCCTCCCCAGGACAGGAGGTTTTCTACTGAAAGCTAAGAGACTGAGTCAGAGGAATTGAACTTTAGAAGATAAACACATACATTGTAAAAGCTAGAGAGGCATCCGGTCTGCAGGACAGAAAAGGGCACAGCCCCGTTTCCTGCCGATGCAAACTGGTGCCATGCCACTGACCTCCGCGCGGCAGCACCACACGTTATCGGAGCAGAACCCAGGCCTCAGGAAACAGTCACTCAAAATAGCCTTTGTGTAAGATCTTACTAATTTCCATCATGCTCACTTCAGATTTCCTACTGTCTATGCCTCAGCATGCTAAAGACCTCCCGCAGTGAGTACGCCTGCTCCGCTGCACAGTTTGGACCGGAGTCCCTACTAATCCTTTGCCAAGATGTTCAAATAATTTACCCGGGGGAGGCACGGGCAAGCCATGCATGGGAAGGCGTTAATCTTAGGTCGCAGTCAGCCGACCAGATCTGTCATGCGAGTACGGCTGCAGGGACAGGCAGCGCACGCCACAAGTATCTCGCAGCACACTGCCGGCCAGTTAAAGTGGAAACGTCCTAACAACCACCGACTCGGGTTTTTTAAGTGTTGAAGTTTCCTAAGCTAGTCAGTACAAGCGAGCCAAGGAGCTAACGTGCTAATTTCCAAGTCTCCCATATCCTTCAGTGCTTTCCTGCGCAGGGGTGAGGGGAAACGAGCAGGCAGGGCAGCCATCCCGGCTCTGCTCAGCAAGGACCTGCAGGTCCTCCACAGCCTGCGCGACCCGGTGTTAATGCTGTCTGTTTTATGGGCTATGCTCACACGACTGTAACCTGCTGTCTGAAGGTCTGGTGGGATTAAGAGAATTCAAGTTTTCCATTCCTTAAGTTGTTGTTAACCTCCTCCTTACTCCGCTCTCATCCACGTATGATGATCCTTCCTCATCCATCACGCTGCCCCAGTGCTTCGTTGTGACCACAACCATTGCCTTTTCCATTAACCTCCTGATTCTCCTCACTCCTCTCCCCTGCCAAGCTTCCTGTGCCTTGCCTAGCTCTTACCCGACCTCCCAGATGCCTTTCCCCAGCAGCCCTTCTCAGGGTGATGTATGTCCCTGCCAGCCAGCAGCCTCCTGGGTGCTCCCTTCCCTTCCCTCCTCTTCCAGCTCCAAACCTTGACAGCCCTCACCCAGGCACAGGCTGGCTCCAGCGTTGGGCTGGGCAGTTTCTGGGGCTGGGAACACCTTACTGGCTCCACAGCAGGTGGACCTGGCCTGAGGCAAGGCTTTGAAGGGGGGTCTGCAACACCACAAAACGAGCCCTACGCTTCCTCTTCCCAAACCGAGTGACAAAACCGCAGCTCCCAAATTGGGAGCAGGTTGAAGCACGCCGGCCACTGGCTGCACTTCGCTGCCGGCCACGGCACGGGCAGGAGGAGGTCAGGCTGTTCTCACCCTCGCGAGCCCGAGGGCACGCGGCACCATGGCGTGGTGTGAGCCACCGGCCTTTGGAGAAGGCGCTGCCTGCCCAGCCGAAGCCTGGAGTGAGTTTATTCGCTTTAGTCCCAGACTGGCAGCAGCAGCATTTCCACACAAGCTCTACTGCCCATTTCTGCAGTGCAAGTGTCTCTCCTCAGTCGGAGCTCTCCTGATCAGAGTCCTCGAGTGACTTGCACCGAGAGCAAATAACATGGCTTTAAGTTTTTGTCTGGTTTTTTTTCTTAATACAAGTGGCAGAGCTTAGCAGCCTTCAGTTATTTAAACAGCAGCAACACAGCCAGTGATTTCAACAGAACAATCCTGTATTCATCCAGCCCTCCCACTCAAACACAATGAAAAATTTGGATAAACAACTTCTCCTTTGTCTGTTTCAAAACCCACCTCCATCCTTCTCACACTGGGAGAGAAGCGACTGTTTTCTTTACAGGGCGAGGATTTAGCTAAACCACGTGGTAACTGAGAAGTATCCCTAAAGCTTCATCTGCAGGGCTCTCATCTGGGTCGGCGCTCACCCGGAGGTCAGGGCTGCTCAAAACTTGCTCCAACGTACGGGCTTGGCCAAACAGCCCCTGCAGACCCCACAGGCAGATGCAAATCTCTTTCCAGTAAAACGCACTTTGATTCTCTGCTAAGTGTCAGGCCGCATTTTCTCATTTCAGTATTCTTCCACTCACCAAGAAATGCCAGCTCACCCTTGCATTCGAGACACAGCAATTTTTGCACCATCAGTGTCCCAAACAAGCCAGAGGTGCAGCCAGTGAGGGACAAAGACGTTACAAGATCTCTGCAACGCTGGGAGGGTTTACAAAACTTGGAGATGTATGGTTAAGTACAAATCCTCGGTTTCTCTCCATGGCACCAATAATCCAAACACCATGATCATTTACTCACTAAAGGTAAATTAGTGAGAACATTTGGACAGCAAGACCATCTTCAGCCAGTTTGCGGCATCTGGGTGGACTTGCAGGAATTCACCCAGCAGAGACCCCGGCTGAGCAGACTGGACGACTCAGGGAAATTTGTACCAAGGAGCAGAGAAGGTAATAAAGGGGCCCAAGCCTTTGGGATGACACAGACGGGTCGGGTGGTGGACTGCCAGCCCGCACCCAGAGCCCCAGCCCTTCACAATCCTTCACCCTGCTTTAGGGGGGGACGGGCTGTACGAAGATGCTCCCATGCCAGCACCGGCGCTGAGCGGGAGCCGGGCAGGGCTGGGACCTCGGCAGGGGCCTGTTTCAAGCTGATTATCAAATCTGAGAAACAAACTGTGGTTTGTTTATGGCTCGGCAAAGTAGCAGCCTCTAATTCAGAATATAATGATGGTATTTGGAGGTGCCTGCATATACAAGCCCAGCAGCAGCCCTCCTGCAGGAGTTTTTAAGAGACCTTTCCCTTCATCTCTCTGGAAACAGTCTCCCCGGCTTAGCCCTGCCGAAAGCACACAGGCTCAAGGCAGCCTCATACTAGCAAAAAGCACACAAGTTCAGTATGGTTCTGCTCGCTGAAAGAGCACTGCAACTGTGATTCACTCAAAGACAGGCTTGTAAAATTCACACGCTTACAGAATAACACCCGGTGATGATCCGCCATCACCTAAAAAGCATTCTTGCCCCCCCCCCCCCTTTTTTTTTTTTTTTTAATAACTTCTTGCACCAGCACCCGCAGTAGCCTGGATGAATTTCAGCATCCAAGGTGGCCTTCAAGCAGCACGACTGTCCTGCAAAGGCTCTGTGCCCAGCGGGAATGGCCAAGGAGGGAGCCTGGCAGTGAGACCGTGCGTGGGGCCAGCCCCACAAGTCATCCTGAAGCCCAGAAACAAGGGGGGAGCAATCTCTCAGCATGCAGGATCAGGGACTCGGGGATCTCAAGTGCTTTTGTGAATACCTTGGTTCACCTTCCTCCCTCAGGTCCAAGGGCAAAGCGGACAGCCAGGCATTGCAGTGGAGAGGTCGTTTTCATCTGTAATATGCTGCATATTACAGACATGAGCTACGTGAACATCCTTAAAGCCCTGAAAGCTTGCAATTAGTTTTGTTAGTCATTTTCTCCTGGAGTGATTTTAAGGCAGTTTGTACCCATGGCAATAGAGGGCAGGTCTCCCCCACAGCCACCAGACACTTGTGCCAGTTTTGCTCAAGCTCAACAGGAGCAGCACGGCTGCACGGGCCTGTCGGCCTCGCGCTGGAAGAGAGCAAACCCCTCCCCGCATCGCAGGGCGTCACCGCCAGTCCCCGCAGGGACCCAGGGAAGGTGCGCGCGGGGCACCGAGCTGCACGGACCCAAATCCAGGACTGATGCCGTCTCCTGCTCTCGGCACCACTGCGCACTGCCCAGCGTGGCGGGGCCATGCCAGCTCTACTAGACTGCTCTGCCAAAAAGCTCAAGCTCAGAAATTTGAAAGCTCAAATCTCAGCCCTGTTTACTGCCCCTCCATGACTAACAAACTGCTAAATGCAGTCTACCATCCGGCAAGCTCCCTTTGCTACCGCAAAACAGATAAATGCATCATCGCATCCCTCCTCCTGGTCCCAGAGGCTTTGCCAACACACCAGCCCGATTTAATGAGGCAGAGGTGCTGAGTTACACGCTGCTGTCTCTCACACGCTGTGCCAATTCAGCGCTGCACAGGGAAGCACTGAAACCTATTTCCACGTTATGCCATGCTTGGCGGTGCAATTGCAATGGGTTTTGCTTAGCTGACGAAAACGCCGCGGTCCTGTGACAGTCCCTGGCATGGGTCCCCTTCAGAAACTCGCCTGGGAGGAGCGTGCCACCGCACACGCGGCAAAGGAGAGGCCCTTTCCAAAGGGGCTTAGCGTCCACCCACCCAGGGCTTCACAGACGGCTCTCGGCACCTTCTATGATTACCATTTATCAGGCGTTGATCACTCCAGCATCTGAGTGCCCCCACCGATAACGCCAGGGCCAACGAACGGACGTAAGCAGGAGATATTATTCACACTGACGAGTCCCAGTTGACAAGGCAGCCTGACTTTCTGTACAGGCTGCTGCTGCTCCCGAGTCATCTGCCAAAACAGCATCAAGCAAATCACATTACTGTGACCTGACAAGGAGATGACAAGGGCTCGGGAACCAGCCAAATTTGGGCAGAGCCATGCCCCCGCCGGGGCAGCTGGGCCAGCTTGGCCGTTCCCCCCTCACCTTGGGCAGGGCAGGCACTGCCTACAACAGCACAAAGCCCGCACTCTGCCAAACAACGTCCCTCGCCCCACCGGGAGCGCTGGGCCCAGCGCCTCGGACACCAGCCGGCTCAGGGCAGCTGTGTTTTATCAGCTCTGCTCAGGAGCGGCTGCTCTGTGCGTGCCTCTGCCCGTCTTGGACAAAAATGGTCAAAGATGCTCCACTGAAAAATCCTCAACCAAGGCAGCTGCAGCAGCCTCCCCATCGAGTCAACGCTGCCGTGCCATAAGCGGCCAGAAACGTTCACATTTATCCTCCCTCCTCCTCTTTAGCCGGTTGTAAGTCACGAGAGGAGAATGCATTTTTAAGCAAGGTACAGTGAGAACTCCTGCAGTATTTCTTGGATAACACAAGTCAGACCCGCATAAGCAGAAAGAGGGAGCGAGCCTTGCCGAGTTAACTGAAGTATGAAAACAAACTGGTTTTATAATGGTATCAACCTTTCTGCTTTGGACCACAACACACCCAGCATACTGGTGGTCAGGAAGAAAGTTTCTGCTTGGAAGCTGGGTCAGAAATCGCCCCTGAGAGCATCCTGATCTGCCTGGCTTGGGGTCCCCCCCACCAAACACAAAGTCTAGTGGCTGACAGGGTGGAGACCCCCCAGCTGAGCCCTTGCCGGGGGTAAGAAATTGTTCCTCCCTGCTGCTGGCAGCGGACCCTGCCACAGCTGCCCTGCCCCAAGGGCAGACAGCTCGGCGCCCGCCCTGCGGCTCAGGAAAAGCAGACAAGACATGACCGATCTCTTACAGCTCTGCCCATGTAGCATATCTGCATGTGGGCCTTGCTTGGGATGATGGGGGGAGGAAGAAGGAAATTACTGGAATTAGGTGTCACAGCCGGCCTTTGGGATGTGATGTTTTGGCACCCCTGACACTCACATTTTTGTGAGTCCCTGACTGCTGTGAAGCCAGATCAGTACTTACCCACAGCTGCCCGGGACTGGCAAAGGGCTGTCAGGTCCTCAAGTAAAAAGCATCACCAAAATCCCAGGTGCTGCTCTCATCAGCAGGACACGAGCGCCCGGGCACCCAGGGCTGGCACAATGCTCCCTTTCCCCACTGTGCAACTGGCCCAATACAACACAGTGCCCGCCCCCCCCACCAAAGACCCCAGCCCAACTTGCGTCCTGCTTTCCTGGCTGGCAATCCTGAGGCTCTTAGCCTGCCATTAACCTGTGTCACCCCGTAACTCATTCGCAGGATGAGCGGACTCTGTCTGGGCTTGTATGGGGCTGCTGAATAAGGCAATGACAGGAGCAGAGAATTTTAAAGTGGAGTTACTCATAAATGCAGGAAGCTCTGATGGTGAAAGCCAACAGCAGTTGGCATCAAAAACGGACACTAAGAAATTCAGTCCGCAGACCACAAATGGATTTATAGCACACCCAGCACACTTCATTGTCTCTCTGACTTCTTACTGTATAATAAACAAAACAAACAGAAAAGCATGAGTCCTGCTTGTAATACAGCAGTGCTTTAAGAGAGCTCGGGGCAGAAGAAAGGTGTCTTCACACCACTGCTGTGGAAGCACAGCTGAAATGAACCCTGCGAGCTCAGGGATGAGACACAGAGCAGAAAGCGCTCGCCGGGGAAGCACAGCCCACGTGGGACTGTGAGAGGGGATGGGGGAACTACAACCCCTCCAACCTGGTTAGACCTTGGTCTTGCTGCAAGACACCGATTAACAGCCCACACCGGAATGAAACCGGGGCTCAAACCTGTCACCTGAGCTTCCAAACACGTGAGGCTGCATGGGAGGATCACCCATGTTAGTTTGAAACCGAAGACATCCCATTAAAGTATTTCACAGATCTGCCTTAAGAGGCTATAGAGCTTCTAGCAGCATTCCCCAACTGATCTCCTGTCCAAACTTTGAGTTTTCATCAGACCCAAGAAACTGCCAGATTTCTGTCCTTGAAAAAGGGCTCCTGTAAAAGATACGATGTTTGACGTATCACAGATTTCAATCCTTGCCACCTTTCTCCTCAGGCCTCCTTCATACATCTGCAGAAGTCATTTCCATGTTATGGTGGCCAACAGGGCAAAGACAGACAACCATGGCTCCCGTTTCCATAGGGTGGCACACCGCTCCCTGTGCAGCAGGGTCGGAGCACCTGCCCAGATTCCAACCACCAAAAGCAAATGTTTTCCTGCGGCCCCTTCTCCACCCGTGGTCCCCTCCTGTCCCCACGCCAGGAGCCCACCTGCTCCCGCTCTCCTGTGGGCCCACGCCAGCACCTACACAAGTTCTTCAGCAGCAAAACACTATTTCAAAGTAGCCATTACTTACTCGATGAACAGACGCTTCTGAATTCAGGCACAAAATATAACCAGGGAATTTGAAGTTGGCAAAGCAAGACAGAGCCCAAAGCACGTGACTTTTGAATACATCCAGGATGATGCACATTAATGCTCCAATACAAACTAAACAAAAATTAATAAAGGAAAAGCAACCCAGTGAAAATCTACTAAATATACTGAATGTATATCTTTATGGAAAATTGCTTCTCAAACAAAACCTGCTACCATAACACACTGTTTCTATAGAGTAATATATATTTTATCAGAGCAATCTGCATTAGTCTGGTATATTAATGCACATAGTAATTGAGATTCTGGAGTGCGGTGACAACAGTTTCAGTCTCTAGAGTGATCAGTGTCTGTCAAAATAACATTTTTTGCAGACTCAAAGCACCAAAAACCTTAAAACAAAGATGTGAATAAATGAACCTTAAAACAAAGACCTGCAGAATAAATGCTGAAAGAGCAAATTCAAGACTATAGCAACATGCAAATTTCTTTGTAATTTCACATTTCAAAAAAACATATTGGAAATTCCATCCATTTCAAACAAGTTTGGAGCCCACCACCCGATGAGATGAGAGCAAAGCCTGCCTTCTTTTTATATTAACACAGTTCATGAAGAAAAGGAAAGAGACTTGTGGAAATATTTACATGACTAATAGGTATACTTGGATCAAGCATTAATACATAAAGTCTTCTGATCTTCAGCAACATGGTCTTTCATGCAAAAAAATCAAGTCATCTGCAAACATGTCATGCCTTCAAAAATATAAATATTAATGCAGAATTCAGTGGATTTCAGAACTCATTGTTTTGATTGGAATGTGAGGAATGAGTGAGCCAGAAGTGAATTAAAGCCAATTATAGTAACTAATTGCCATAATGTTGTGGGAAGATGCAGACCATAGCCTTTGCTTGAGGTTGGAATACATACAGAAGCAACTTCCACTGGCATTTTATAGCTGTAGCGATGTAGAAGAAACTGAGAGGAACAGAAATTACTCTTCTTGGTGGAGTTAATGAAAGGCTGATGTTTGAGCAATTTTAAGAAGTTTTGTCTGTGCTCTTTTTTCCAAATCAAGTATGTTTAAGAACTGCAAGATCTTCTTCATTAAAAAGCATTAGCATAATTATCACAACAGGTTACCTTTACAGAATCCTGACATGTTTGATTTTCATTAACAGACGTCTAGGCAGGTAATGCTGCCTTGCTTTGAGAATGGAAGATTAGCCTGGCTTTTCAAAAAAACAAACCAAACCAAACCCCAAACCGCACACGTCTGCGTACGTAGCTCCAATCCAAATGGCCCCAGTGGCAACAGACAAGTTCAGAACCCGTTTGAACCAGTACAAAGAGGAGGGAAGAGCAACTCCTGGGCCTGCCAGACAGAGCAAACGTCACCTCTGCACTTCCAGTGCTATAATGGCACCTATAACATCGAGTAGCTTTCAAGCCTTAGAAAGCATTAACTATGTAAAGAGGCATTAGTATCATCTGCTCCGAAACCATGATTTTTGGAAGACAACCAGCTCCGCGGCAGCTCGAGACCAGATAACAGCCTGTTTGCCTTTCGAACAAGCACCGCTGCCCGTTCCAGCCAGGCAAAGGGACAAAGCTTTACTGCTCTGGGGTGCGTTTAGAGCAGCGCGTGCTTACCGCAGACTGAGAGCGCCGGAGCGTTCGGAGAGAGCTCAGTGTAAGAGCAGGAGGAGGATTCAAGCCTCCTACTCGCAGAGGTCTGCTCACGTGGCCAGAGGACGGGAGTCCCAAATTAGGCTTGTTACATTCGCACAGAACTTAACCCGCTAGTCTCTTCCTTTAACAGCATTACTGGGAGCAAAAGGAGAAATATTTAGTTTTATTGTTTAATGATTTTGACTGAGAGCGAGGGAACTAACACCAACTTGCTCCCCTCATGTTGCTCATTTAGTCTGTTTTCTTTCTTTTCCGTACGCTGTGTCCTGCCTTGCCCACTAGCGTTCCAGGGCATGGACTGTTCACTGTAGGTATATCCCCTCTAGTGATAGGATTTGTTAGTGATTTGACTTTTTGGGCCTTCTGCGCCACCACGAGAAACACAATGACAACAAATCTAGACTCTAACATTACCCCAATTCCAAGCTATTGTACTGATATTTTAGCAGGAATAAGTGAAACTTTGAGAACAGCATGAACATCTGATGCCTCTCAAAGCTTCAGTGCTAAACTAATCATCACCTTCTGCCGACACAAAAACCTCTTCTGATGTTTCCATGCCACTGACTCTGCAAAAATGATCAAGTTAAGATGGCAGAAATGAGCCTGCTCTGAAACTGTAAACTCTGCAAAGAGTAAATTTAGTTTTAGCCAAATTGCTTTGTCCATTGCAATTAAGGAAGTGCCAAATATTGTCTTAAATGGTATTTGTTGCCCTGTGTTTTCATTATGCAAGTCATCTCCCTCCTGGACAGCAAACTTTCTACTGAGCATGGTGGCTTTTTTTTTGGCAGGGAAGATAGAATAGTTCGTTAGGAATAACATTTGTTGTTCTTTACTAATGTTGTCTTTAGCAACACTTTAAAAAATAATTTCTGTCATTCAAGCAACCCTAGTGAGGCTCAATTTGGATTAACTTTAAAAAAAATAATAATCACACAATCTTTCCATTAAATTATTGGGACTATTGTTTCTGAGATTTTTTTTTTCTCTAAGTACAAAGGAAGAGATTATAGCTTAAGAATTGCAGAGCAAGCGAAAGAAAGATGAATGGGAGGCAGACTTAGGAAGGCTCTTTGGAGAACCTGCTGTTTAAAAAGAACCACATTATCAGCTTTAAAAACAAAAATGAAAATTAAAAAAAAGCCACGACAGAGCAAAGGAAGGATAAATAAATAAATAAAACAAGGCCTCTGTCAACAGATAAGAGGTCCTTAGCTGCAGTTCCCAGTGATCCAGAAGATACAGGTAATACTGGTCACTGGCAAACAGCACGCCAGAGCCAGTAGCAAAGGTAAAGCGTTACCCATAGGTATTACCTACTTTTCCTGTACACAATACAGCATCCCAAACACATTAACTTAGCAGGACCTTTATGCCATTTGTTAATATGTCAAATAAAAACATAAGGAAAGGTAACGGAAGTAAAAGAGAAAAGGGCAAGTGCCATTTGAGTGTGGAACACAAGCAGCCCCCATGCTCACCAACACCAACTTCTCGTTCCCAGGAAGGATAAATCCCAACACCAGGCACCTCCTGATCTGCAGCGCATGGGATAAATTGTCAAGGACCCCGATGTATATCCCTTTCCAAAGGGACAGACATGCGATTATACCACCACAGTGAACCTCTCTGGCCTTTGGGTCAGGCCACAACAAAGATAACACAACAGCATCCACCAGAAGAAGAATATGCAAAATGAGTGTGAAGTCAACTATTAAGTCTCTGTCCTCAAGAAACATTTTTAAAAGGAAGAGATGAAACAAGGAGACTTATAAAGAACTACATTTATTTTTGTTTACAGCAGATATCATAAATAAAGCTAAAACAATTTTCACTGTGTGCAAAATACAGAATTTCCATGTGAAAATTTAAATACAGCATTAAAAACTATTTAATAAAAATATTCAGTTAGGATTATAAAGTAAAATGAAGACAGAAGATTTAGGAGGAGAAGGACAGAATCCTCAAAGGCCGGGAAGAGCTAGGAAGACTCTGCAACAGATGGTAAAAAAACACAGCAATGGGAAGCGGTTTGAAATGACAGACCTTTACGTCATGTCCTTCATGTCAAAGCGTGCTAAACTTTGTAACAAAACACCATGGCCCTAAGTACACAGGAAGTCATGTCCTAACCATTTGTGCAGGAAGTGACGCTTAAAACACCGAGAGTTTCTATGTGGGCACAGTGTGGGGACTCTCAAAGCTATCAAGCCATTTTAGGATACCCACACAAATTAAATACTATTGCTTTAGTCACGCAAAGATACGGGTCAGCAAGATAAGGAGTGTGGGGCTCTGACCCTGTGGCCCTTCCGCATTCCTGGCGGAGGCAGGTGGAACGGGGCACGTGGCAGAGGGTGTTCATCCCCGCCTGAAAAATCGCTGCTTAGATCAGTTCCTGAAGGCCCTTCCCTTTGAGAGGGATCCGCAGCAGGGAAGGCCGGGTCACGGCCATGTCAACCAAAACCTTAGTGCACTTGTTTGTCAGACTGAGCCCTCGGTTCTTGTTTGGATTAATTTCCCCTTCTAGGCTGTCAACATGTGATTACACATACTGGAACTTATGTAAAAAATGCATACAAAATAATCACACAAATTCGTCATGGAGAGTAGTGGCCATGTCTCATGCAGCAAGACAAATCCATTCATCAGAGTGGCAAATGGGGCCTAGTTAATTAGTTAACAAAACAATTCAAACCAAAACACTCCGATTATATAAACTTGGCAGCTTGATATTACAGACTAAAAATAGCACGCACATGTATCGCTGTTAGGCCTGCCTGCTATGGTACTTGGGGTGGAAGACTGGAATTGGCGTCACTTTGGCTGCTTTTTCAACAGAATCCTTTTATATTGTACTTTCCCAGTATGAAAGCAAAGAAGTGCTTAGAAAGCACCACAGTGCTCAAACGTTGCTTGCTCATGGCGTATTTGAGCTCAATGGAAATAGGTGCTCACGCTAACCAGGAGAATTAGCTGGCTAATCTTGTCCTGACCTTATCTTAAATCTTTCCTTCAATACTTTGAGAGAAATAAGGCTTTAACTAGATCTTTCAAGAAACCATTTACTTGCCTAACTACCGTAAAGGCACAAGGAAGTGTACATGCACAGACACAGAGAGAAAAAACATTCTCTACAGAGAGCACGGACATTACCTTTTCTAGAACCGTGAACTCAGCAACAGGTTAAGTGATCATGCCAAAGCTTGCATCCATTAATATACCAGACACACACAGTTTGCTCAAAAAGTCTTTAAAAAAGGCGCAATAAAATGCTGTCAAACAACAGTGTTAGTCACACAATTTTGGAACTGGCAAGCAGAAAAAAATCACCTGAGAGCAGAAAGGCTTCAGCCAGTGAGCGGGTGCAGCACCGGAATGATGAACTGGACTAAAAGCAACGAGGGAGATTGACAGACAAGACAGCAGGAAAAAAAACGCAGAACTTAACTTGGTTGTATAAGAAACCATCAGAAAGATTACGTTGGCACAAAGAAGAATTAGCCAAAATGAAAATGCCTTTTTTCATTAAATCATGAATGAGGACACAAATAACTGTGAATCTTACTAGCAGAACATTGAGCTAAAGAGATTAAAAAAAAAATAATCTACCAATTAGATTGATACCAACAGAAAACCTTCCCAACAGAACTACCTGCAAAATCCCAGTGGAATATGCAGTGTAATTAGGATACCTCAGGAAAATGTTTTCACTATGCAAGTTCCTGAATTGTGTTCTGGGAACATAGGGATTTTATTCTCTGTTATACAAATCTGTATAGAGCCAATACCATCTTTTTTTTTTTTTTTTTTTTTGTTTAAACTTTCTACTAGTAAGATTCATTTGCTTCAAATTCATTGGACATCAGAGATTTCCAAGTTTCTTACTATATCACCATTTTCTGTTAAGTTTAGCATTATGCTCGCTCGGCTGAAAAGAAGAAAATTTCCTGCAGTAAACAGCAGGAAAAAATTTCAGGAAAAAGCGTGTCTAAAGACTGTGCTGTTGACAAACTGAAATCAAAACTGATGGCAAGCCAAATTTTAAAACTTTACCGCTTAGCAGTTTGCTGTATTGCAGGAGTAACATGGTAAATCGCACTGCAGATTTTTTACTTTTTAGGGTGAAACAATTATTATCATTAGCAAATAATTAAAAAGTATACAGTGTTCCATAAGTAGTTTGGGTTGGTTTTTTTTAAATGCTATAAAATGTACAGATACATTTCTTCACATATATACAGATGCCCACCACATTACTATAATTGTCGCTGTGTCCAGTCAATATTCTAGCAAAGTTTTGATGAATACATGTTTGAGCATTAATGGCAATTTATTTCAAACAAATACTACCTTATACCTAAACAATTTTCTTCAAGCATTTTTTCAAGTTCTGTGCATATACTTAACAAATTTTTCCCAAAATACATGATCACTCTAAAATGTGAAAAGCTTTATCCTTGTAGTTTGAAGAAAGTCAAACTATTTGGAAGAAAAATCCAGTTTGTCATTTATTTTAAACAGAAGACAGATTTCCTCTTAATAACTAAGAAACAAAATGATTCAAATCATCTTTTACCAAACTATGTTAAAAAAAACAAACCACAAAACAAACAACAACAAAAAAACTGCCACTCGAAGCAGCACAGTCATTTAAGACCACTGGAAAGTGATCCTGAACTTTGGTACTATCTGAATGAGACATTATTTCCTATTATTGAAGCTGCATTCTTTTGGCTAGAAATAAATGCTACAGATGCTTTTAATTTTAGGCTATACATATTATCATGTTTATGTATTTACCTATTTCCTGGTGAACTTCTGAATTTAAACACCTAAATATTTGAGAGGCAGGGAGCATGCTTACCTCACTGGCTAACTAGGCTGAAAGTAATCAGAATTTGGGATGTTGGTGTCTCCTTGCCATTAATTTATTTAACCTGTCCTGACACCTTTTGATTAAGGCAGACATTGTTGTGAGACATCTGAAAGAAAGATACTTAACAGCTGCTCCAGATAATATCATTTCACCTTTCTGCCATCAGCTTTACACATTGAAATGAATGAAATACCCAAGTAAGTAGTACTGTCCTTAGAATATGTTTGCAGGTTTTTGCTGTTTCCTCTAAACTTGTATTTTTAAAAATTTCCAAAAGACAACAGGAGCAGTGCCTACCCAGAGGCACAACAGCAGTGATTTCAGTTACAGATGAGCGCTCCATAAACTGATATTCCTGCAGTCAGCCACCTAATAAGGAAGCCTTGACTTGAGGAATAAGTCAGGTCTAATTACAGTTTCAATCAAGCCTTCACTCAACTAAGATTTACTCTTCAAATTTATTTAAAAACTTTCAATAAATTAGTAGTACAGATTATACTCACTATCAACAAAGGGTATCTATCACATGTTAGAAATGTAAAAGGCATGACTAGTAGCAATGTCAATTAAATACATGACTTTTTTTTTTTTAAACATTTTCATGCAAGTTATAAACCTCGTAAACCCACAGGAAAGATTAAAGCAAGAAAAAAAAAAGGTATGCGCCATATTCAGGTTTCAAAACCCAGTCATTTGTCATAAATATTCCCCAATCATCTGAAAGAAAACATATTCTTTCTTGGTCTAACAAGAAAAAAAAAAAAGAAAAAAAAGGGGGGAGGGAAGGGGGCAAGGAGAAGAATGGTTTTAAAACGTACCACCCTCGCAATGGTCTGATCACAGGATAAAACAGGGTGTGTGTGGGGGGGGAAATCTACAAAATATCCTTCATCCATCTCTGTTCTGGAAATGTGTCTGGACACTGTCCTTCATGCTCTAACACACAGTACATTTTATATTGCAAATTTTGATTGCACCTTGTTTATATCAGAAGGAATCCACCGTTCGTTTAAATCACACATTAAATTGTATGAAAAGTAAAAACAAAAAAATGAACAAAAGCCCTCAAGAAAATAGCGAGGCTGTTAATTTTGAAAATCTGAAAGGCACAACTGAGCAAGACACGTAGAAGAATTTAAACCCTATAGAATTTTTTCACCCATTCAAGCACATTTTCAAGTGATAGCTCTGCTTCCCGGTACATATGAGTAAGTACCTCTAGAAGAGCACAGAGGAATGGCACACCAAGGCTCAAGAGTTCGTACAGGTAGGTATAGTTATATGCATTGTCCCTGAAATGAAGATTGGTAGCGTGCAGAAAACCATGCATCCAGTTAGACAGGCGTCTGGGAATGTCAAGCAGATCCCTTGTCACCCGAAGGGGCCAGCTTAGCGTGCCCCTAAAGAAGGAAGTCAGGATACCTGGGGACCTGTCCTCTGGACTGCTAGCAGTAGACAAAGTGCTTTCTGTGGTGGTCGCTGTGGGTTTGGGTTCCTCTTTCTTCCACGCTTCTGTTGCCTCCTTTATATAAAGCGTTAAAAAAAATGTTAAATATACTTCTAAAAATGGAAAGTCCAGTTTCTGTTACTGTTTTCAAGTTTTTACATATATTGTCAATTCCAATTGTTCTTAAGCTCAACCTTGCTTTGTGTAGGAAAAGCCAATTTCCATTGAGAAGCAGACTATAAATATGCCAAATTCACATAACCAGGAGGTTCTATTTTAGTATTGATTTTACTACTTCTGGACATTAGGTGGAAAACATCTCATGCAAAGTATTGCACCCTGCTCCAGATAAAGCTGCTTCAACATTTCCTGCATTAGTAATACAACCAATACGTACCTTTCCTTGGAGCTGTAATGTTGCTCTTCTCTTTCTGTGTTTAGTACTAATTTTGCAGTGCGTAAAATGAGGTTTACAGTAAAATTTATCTACAAGACAAAAAATAAATTATATTTATCTGTATGTATATGGACTAAAACCCCACTGTTGCATCTATAAAAAAAGATGAAATCAGGATAATTAATGGTTGGGCAGCAAAAGGAAACTTGTCATCGACTCTGAACGGGTTTCTTTTATGTTACACAGATTTGCATATTTGTTAGATAAGGTGAGGTCATTTATCTACCCCACAAGTTTAAAATTAATAAACAGCAGGAAAAAAAGATTCTACAAATACCAAGTCACAAACCAACACAAGACAGCAAGCATCAAAAAGTCAAATAATCAGTTCAAAAAGCCTTTGTAGAAGATTCTCCGAACTGCAAAAGAACCACCTTTGGCCTTGATTCTTTAATCCTTCTGTAGAAGGAGATCAGGTCTACTCAAATCATTTGGAAGTGGCAAGGGAATTTCAAATTCAGTTTAATAATTTCCCACTGAACTAAAAAAAACAAACAAACAAAAAAACAAAAAACAAACAAACAAAAAAATTCATCATTCCCCATCCCTAAACCCCAGGCTGTAGGTGGGATTGAGTCTCCAAGATCTGAATCTCCCATTCCACAGCAGACTGGAATGAATTACGCTGTTGCTTGGCCAGTACTATTCCTTTCAACTCCTGAGCCATAACATCTTGAAAGAAATAACCTATACTCGCCCCCATCCATGTAAATCTGCCACTATCTTGGCTTATCCCTATAGATCACATTATTTAATGGCCATCTATAAGTGAGAGATGAGAATAATTCTGTATTGTTGGAGAAAAATCACCTTTATTCCCCCACCCTGCTTTGACCTGTGATTGGACAACCTGTACTTTGGTGACTTGACTTATTTTCCACTGAGGATTTCTTCCTTTAAAGCTCAGGTCTGTCGTAACTGGATTCTTTTGAAAGACTAGAACTGCAAGTAAAAGGACTCAAAGATCAGCGTGGATGCAAACAACATACTTGGCAGACCTCCTCCTGACCAAGCTACTCGGCCAGGTCTTTTCCCCTAGTTCCATTAAAAGCATCAATACTCGGACGTTTTAAAATATTCTTAAATAGTTCCTATATTACCTTCTTCAACATCAAAGGCATAAATTCCTAAACGGAGCGTTGTAGAACATATTTCACACTTGAAGCACTCCCTATGAAAGAAGTGGCCTTCTGCACTCAGCCGCTCCATAACATATACCCGTTTTTTGCAGAAATAACAAATGTCACTCCCCCCGACAGACTGAGGAAATTCTTTTCGCAGAGATCCCTGTTAAAAGATAAAAATAGAAACGCACATAAAGCTGTTGCGCTACACCCAGATATAAATTCTTATTAAGTGGGCAGCTGCTTTAGCTGCTTGAAGTGTTACACAGCCCCCTCCACACATAACTAAAATAAGCATCAGTCAGCTTTTTTATTACTCATTTGATGCAATTTTGTAGGTTTATGCAGCATTTCATAAATCAGACATCACAAAGACTTTAAAGGGTGAGTTTTCAGCTGGACTTGCATCCAGCTTCCCTCTAGGAGTTCACCGACATTTTGTGTTTACTCCGGTAGCAGAGCAGCATCAGCCCCAAATGCCCATTTACGACCCTGCTCCGCGCTAGCACAGGCGCTCGCGTCTCACGGCTGCGGGCGTCCGTGTTTCTCCAAAGAGGGCAAAGGCAGACCTTGCCAGCCTCGAACAACAGGCACATTTGGAGCTAAGGAAACAGACACCCTCAGTTCATACACACTCCTGAGGAAAACGCAGGCTCGTGGTCCAGGAAGGAAAACTGACAGTCTTCGATGCTGGTGACTGACCCAGCGTTTCCATCAGCTGCAGACAGGCATCCCTTCTCAGTCATGCTCCTCCGGAGACTACAGCCCAAGCTAGTACTTCGGTTGTTTTAAAAAAATCAATCTCATTCCTACCACACACATACAGTGTATTTTTAAATCATTAGTCTTTACAATATGATCCATATTAACAACTTGAAACTATTTTGAAAGTTTTCATTGCATTTGGGCTGGCAATTAACATTCTTTAATTGCCACAAATCTCATCTACTCTGGACATACATGAAAAAGTACAGAAAAATAAATTCTAAATGGATCAGATGCCACTGGGCTTCCCTTTTCTTATTAGAATCAAGTATGAAAGTGTTAATTGGCATGATTGCATTCTGCAAAAAGCCGGTACAGATGCGCATCCTGTCTCCGCCACAGCCGCCCTGCATCTCCCTCCCCTCCCACCATCCCCGCTGCCACAGGGCAGGTACCACGCATGGGACAGAGGAGGCACAGGCTTGGCAGAGGCCAGGCACATTCAGACAGCAGCACACAGTCCACACAACTCATCTTTAATTTGCCACCAAAAGGCAGCCTCAGAACAATTTTTTAATGTTAAGTGCAGGTCACAATTGTCATTGTCACAAGTCACACGCACTAAAAAGTTGAGAATCCTATTCCAAATCTGCCATTAGTAATCCATTTTGCTGTGACGGATCATTTCAGAGTATGAAACTTTCCAAACGAACAACCATGCAAATGGAAAAGTACACAAATGCATTTTTAAAAATGTGATGTTAATAGAACGGGTCAGATAGTTACAATGAAGCAGAAGCAATTGGAGTTTAGTCCTGGCTAATAATTTAGTGTCATCACCATAACATAACACCTGACTTTGCTTCTCAATACCTGACAGCTCTGAGCAGTGGAGGCAGGAGATGGAGAAGGAGGAATAGGGCAAGGACCTGTAGCTCTGTCCAGAGACCGCTTCTGAATTCAACATAGAACAGTGTCAGAGTTTAAAAACAGCTCTCCAAAATGAGGCACGGTGATTCAGCATTGGTGTGTTAAAAATAACTGCATAAACATGTACTGTACAAAACTTTCTTTAGAAGCCACCCTGATTAATAATTGTCTTCTGTTACTAATTGTACCAGTAATTACATTTAATAAAAGCCTCCTGAGGTTTTAATTCATACAGACAAATAATAAAAATATAAATAGAAAACAGGGTGAGCAACATTTCCAGCACATCCACACATCAGCATATTTTGCCAATATGCACTTGATTCCTTACGAAGTGTTAGACTAAGACCTTTCATA
This sequence comes from Aramus guarauna, assembly GCA_013400195.1. Lineage (NCBI taxonomy): Eukaryota > Metazoa > Chordata > Aves > Gruiformes > Aramidae > Aramus > Aramus guarauna. The sequence goes on from VXBL01001085.1 coordinate 60,316, forward strand.
ACGCTTAAAGTGCTCCGTAACCAGGATCTTAAGTCAGGACGACAGTCTGGAAACACCACTCTTAAGTTACTGTTTCTTTGTGGGTTTACTCTTACCAGCTCAAGGGGGAGAAGCTGTGGCTTGGGCCTGTGATCATTCACATACAGATTGACAAGAACTTCAGCCACAGCTCCAATTGCACGTGAGACCTTTCCTACAGTCATCTAACCAGAAAAGGGGAGAAGATGAAGAACATAAGGAAGTGCTTCAGTTATTCTTGAAAAATAATTTAATGAGAAAAGGACAAGAATGATTTGAAAACATGCAAGCAATGATAAAGAGAGGCTAGGAGAAAGAGCAGAGGCAAAGTCTAGCAGAGCACAAGCATGTTCATGCATGATCAGTGCGGTCCAGCTGGTGGCCACAGAAGGCTTCCATGCAGCCCACGTGCTTCTCCCTGCGGATGATGGAGAGATAGCTGCCGGGAGCAAATGCCGCTCCCACAGCACGAGGCCTCCTGCCACGTCCACGAAGAGGCTGAGCTGGGAGCTACTGCCTGGCCATCAGGGTTGGAGCGTTCTGATAGATTAAAAATCCCCTATTGTTCACTTTGATTTCTTAGGACTTTGTTGTTACATTTCAGAACAGGGGGTGGGGACTAAACTTCACATTAATGGACCACAAACCGTGGCATTTCAGGAAACACTCTATGAAAATGTATTAGAAGTCCTGCATGGAAATGCTTTGTTGATGTTGATGGAGCAACCATTCTCCTTCTCCCCAGTGACTCATCTTAACGCCAGGGAAAACTGGAGAAACTTCGCTCACGAAAGGAAGACTTCACCTTTAATCTGCTTCATCACACTATTGCAGCCACAAATGTTAGGCTGTTTCTAACCAAGTTCATCAAAGGCAGGTCTGCAAGTAAAGCTCCTTAGGCTGTGCTTGCAAATGCAGACCACTGACTGCATAGTCCAGGCTTCCTTGCCAAAACACATGCCTGGGGACTGGAAAAGAAGAAAGGGTGTGTGTGTGTGAGAGAGAGAGCAGGTAAGTATGTGAGAGACAAAGAGACTGTGAAGACTTCACAGATCTACAGAAATATTTTCTACCCTAAACTAAATTTCCTGTAGTGATTTTTGATTTTAGTTTTATAGTCAATCTAAGATCCTACCACCTCTCTGGTAGCACGGGCCATCCAGGTGTGACCAGGGATCTGATACTCTGCTTTTGAAGCCAGGACATATCTTTGCTCTCAAGCCATCTCATACCTTATGCTCCGTTTGCCTCCCACAGAGCCTAAATTTTAAGTGTTTCACTTCTCAGTGAAATGCTTTTTCTACTGCCACCACTCTAAGTCTTGCTAATGGAAAGGTTTTAAAATATGAGAAAGTTACCATGAAGAAAGGAGAAAAATATAAATGCAATGGTATTCATCATACTTTAAAATTATTTTAAAGCATTTTCTATCAAGCTTAAAAACAACTATAATGCATTGTGGGTGTGTTTTCAAAAATTACTATGGTTAAAAGTATTCTTGCCAATAAAAAAAAATTCAAGTTCAGGAACTTGGGAACATGTCCAGTGCCTTACAGCTGCCCTTATCTTTTGAGAGTTATCCCATAATTAACTTTAGATCCAGGCAGATACAAAATATGTATGTTAAGACAACAAAGGCCATTCAAGGGACAAACTTCTGTACTGCTTGGTTTTGTTTAATATAAAAAGACTTTTAAATATTATTTAATATCTGCACAACTTGTGGGTTAACAACAGCAAAGTAAACTGTTAATTACAGACTGCAATGCTGTCCCTAAGTAGTACATTAAATTACAAACCAATACTAGCAGCGAGAATACTTGCTACTACAGAAAAACTACGTTGCTTTGTAGACAAAATTTTCCTCCCAAAATGCTGCACCTCTGAATATGCTAAGCAACTTTTAGGCCATACAGAACTTATTACCCATGAGCTCCTAGGTAAAAGAAAGCATTCAAAGTCAGTTGAAGCAGAAGTTTACTTTCAACTAGTTAAATGCTGGAGCAATCAGTTCAACAATAAGGCTATGCTTAAAGTGCAAGTAGTTGAATTTCAGGTAAAGTATCCTTGAGCCTGAACTACACCTTGCAAGTCATTAGGTTGGTTGATTTCTGTTCTCCACCCATTGGAACTATCTGTGTCAACATTAAAGCAGTCAAAACAAGAAAACTGCATGTTTATACATACTTTTGAATGTATACATACTTTTGAAATGTTATTAAAAGGAAATGTTCTTGTAATGAACGTGCATTCACATTCCGTGCAAAAGCAAATAGGATTTCAGGTTCATCTAGGAACCAAAAGATTGCTCACTGCTCTCCTCTCCTGATCAACAACCACCAACACAAACCTTTTTACTACTCACTGGCAGGGAGGGCAGGAGGCAAGTGGACTTGAGGACTGATCAGATCTCATTTTAGAGAAACTGTTTAATAAGGACATAATACTAGGGGAAGATCTCTACTGATTCTCCTTAATGAATCGGATATGTAAGTGGTCAAGAGGAGATCAATTTGCTACAGCCTTGGTACTGCACCTTTCAGGTGCCTCGCAGAGGGATCTAGATAGCTTGGAGCATTGGGCAGTGATTAATGCGATGAAATCTTAAAAGTCCAAATGGCAGATCCTGCACCTAGGATGGAGTAATGCTGGGCACAAGTATAAAGAGAGAACCTGTCAGCTCTTACACATTTCTTTAGAGAACTCGTCAGCTCTTACACGGCTGAGCTTTGGTCAACAGATTGCTACCTGCCTGATGCTGCTCAGGTACCCTAGGAACTCAGTGTACGCATAATAGGTTTTGTATTTTGCTCATGCACTTACTACCCTTGAGGCTACTGGTGTACGTGGAGTCCCACCCACGCATGCCATTTTGTAGTGCTGAGGCCACTATCAATGTGTAACAGGCTACTGCTCACAATTCAGGCAGGTTTATACCAGCAGCTTTAAATCCTTTGTTGGAAAGGAATCTCAAGGAGTTACCTTACATGGTGAATTCCTGGAAGCAACCAAGAAAACACTTAAAAATCCCACAAGAGTTTGCAATTTACTAAGACTATTGACCTGCCAGTGACCTGCTTTTCAGCAGGTTGATCAGGGCGGTTATTCATGTGGGAAGAGAAAGTTGCCTGCTGCATTTGCCCGTGCTATTATTTGCAACACCACAGCCAACCAACAAGTAACCTTCAGTAGTATTTTCATAAAACAAAGGAAATATGCTCTCTGCCTCCAAAAGTATAGACTGCTTCCCCTTTGTTGTTTCATATCCTTAATGATTTTCCTGGTCTTATTTTGCTTTGAGGGTGATTTATTTACTTTTCATACCACCTGCTACATATATTTTACCTCTGAGATAAACAACATTTGAGTAATAAGTTACTGTGTGTAGGAAACACCCAAGCCCTGCTTGTAGCTGGTAATTAGAGTCACATCACTGAAGGGATTTAGTTGGTCCAAACTCTGCAGGCAGCAAAGCCTACTGATTGCAACATCTTCATAATTCTTATGACTTATTATGGGGATTCAGCCATGCAAAGGTTCAGATGAACACAGCTTTCTGAAGGTCAATCCAACTTAAAAAAAACCCCAAACAACAGGAATAACCAAAACCCAGCCTGTAATCTAGTATTTGTTATTCATAATTCTACCTATATGAATTTTGACAGCTGATAAAAGCTAGAAGGCAGTTTTAATTATTACAGGTAACTTCCATATAGAAGTTAATTCTTAATAAGTTGTAATGACTGTATGTCTTTTAAAGAAACAATATGCTTCCATAGCCTTCCTTTCAAGTGCTCTTTTCAGGACAGAGGCTTAATAACAGGTTTCTATAATAAGACAGTAAGACTTCTTAGCCACCCATTTCAATAAATATGCCACCATAACTAATACTGTTCCAATGAAAATTCAGCAGATCAATATATTGCTAACAATCTTAGTACTCCCTTAAAATTAAAATGACAGTACTAACTATTTAAAGGATGAGAGAGTGCTGGTATTTATAGGTCATCTCTCATGTAGTCCTACAAAACTCAAAAGACTTCTATTATCTTCTGTTTTTCTGCTATCAAAAAGCAGAAACACCGAGAGCAACATGAGGGAGCTCTTTTTGTTGGCTTATCAATCCTGAGGTGCTTTTTCTTAGAAGTCAAGACTTACCTAGTGATATCTCAGAACAGAGACCAGAGTCCTATAACTCCACCCTCTAGATAACACGCACAGGCAATTACCAGTACGTATTCACAGCAGAGAGGTCTAAACATATTGTTAAATTATCATGCATGGTACTTGAAAGTGTGTACTGCACACCTGAAATATTATCAAATTTTATTGATATTGTGCTGCACTTCTAGACAGTGTTTTATAGAGTAAGACAAAATTTTCCTGTTCTGAAACGTGTGCAGTCTTAAAAGATAAAACATAGGGACGACAATATAACCGTGGAAGGGTGTGGACAGATTGCCCGCTATGGAATCAAGGCAGCAGTAGGTGTTCCCTGAAGATTTAATACTCTTACAGTAAAAACAACAGTAAGAAATCTGCTTCTTGGAAGAATTTTGCTTGAGAAATAACAAAAGGTAAGCCAAAACATGGTCTGTGTAACTTGAAAAGGAACAGAACTTAAGTTGCCAAAGTCTCTTTGTAAAGCTAAGGTAACAGGGGTATCACAGGGCTGAATCGACCTCACAGCACACAAACATGTATGGAGAACAAAAGTCTTGCACATCCATTAACCCTTCACCAGCACATCACCAACACCAATAACAGTCCTAGACATAGGTCCACCCGTCCACTGAGTCTCTGCCCTGTCCCCAGGGCAGGATCCACTCTGCTTGTGCAAAGTGACGTTGGTGTAACCTGCTCCAAAAGGTGTCGGTGCAGCAGCCTGCGGGCCTCCCCCAGCACCATGCTCCTTACCATTCAGGGGTCCCTCTTCCCCACCCCCAAGCCTGATCTGAATCTCCATTTCCACAGTGACTGTCCATCACCCCTTACTGTGCATTAGTGAGCATGGAGGACAGGCACCCTCCCCTTCACCACAGCCGCCTTGTGTGGACACTATGGATGACTGACCCTGTCTAACACCCCCACTCCCTTTCAGTCACCCCTGTAGCAAGGACAGCACCAACAACATCACTTGTACTAACTGGCAACCTTGGAAAGGAAACTCAAGAGGGTTTTTTTGCGCCCCCCCCCCTTTTTTTTTTTTTTTTTTTAATCTATTTACTGTCTTTCCCATTGAAATATCTGCAGTAATCCATCATCACTTGGGGTTCATTTGGATCAGCTTTCTATTACCACAGCTGTCTCAAAGGGGAGGAAAGTAAAAGTTTGCCTGTTCATTATCAGACCTGCTATTAAAGATTCTCAAATATGCCAAAGAAAACATGTAGTCCTATCTAACCAGCCTAATATTTACCAAATGAGATGAAGTTACATTGAATGTGCTGGTGACAGAACAAGATTTTCTTGCCTTAGCTGTGCTGCATTCTGCCATTACCTCTGAAGAGATCATTTTCAATTAAACTAAACTCAGCCTGAGTGGAATCAAGTCACAACAAACTATTACTTCACCATTTAAATACAATGGCAAACTAATAAAAGGCTGTGAGTGCACGTTAAACAAAATGCAGTTGAATTTAAACATCCAAAAATGATTGCTCAGGCCAAATGTTCTCTAAGAAAAAATGTTAAAATCCCAGTAAAATTATCGCTCACAGAGATTCCAAACGATGAAGACCCTAGGTCTCATCCTAAAACATTGTTCACATTGTTGTTTTTGTTTTGTTTTGCCATTTTTGTGGTTTGTTTTGGGGTTTTTTGGGGTTTTTTAATTCTCTTTGCACTGTCACAATAGTTCTCCAACTCAAACAAGCAACAGGCCCTGATACTTTGGAAACTATTACTTAGCTTAAAACCCATCACATGCTATACCTCCCCTAGGTCATAAAAAGTAAGAGGTAAATCCAGGCAAAGGAATTATTTCAAAGCTGAAGAGAATTAGGGGATTACCACAGTAAGGCACCTGCTGGGCTTGCAGTGTCCTTGACAGGCTATGTAGCCTGTATTTTCCTGGGGAATGAGAGGAAGGGAGTCTTTTCGACATAGCTCTATCTTAACCAAGGAACGTGCCTTTGCAAACAAGTCAGCTCAGTTTGCAAACTTGCAGTCAGTTACTGCTGAGGCTGAGGCTGATTTCCAACCAGCATCAACAATATGGTGCAAAATAACCTGCAAAGATCTAGCCCAATTCCACTAGATGATCACACTGAATGACCACCAAGAGGGAAATTACCTTCAGCTATGGCTTACCTCAAGTTGGGCAATACTCATGAGTATTTCATGAAACTACTGTTATTTAAATGCAACAAAGGCAAGCAGAATGCTTTGCTCCTCCTCACAGTAAATGGAGACAGTACCCAATTTTGCCAAAGAGTACTTCTTTCATGTGTCAGCTCCAGCAACACCTGCATTGGGTCACAGCAGTCGCCTTCTGCTGCTACATAATCTGTGGGTGAAGGAAAGGGAACCTGGGCCTTCACCTGCCCTGAAAAGCTAAAAAATATCACACTTTCTTCAATTAAAATCCTTCTAAAACAAAAGGAGTTAGGAAGGCAATGTCATCTTAACTTCCACAGATAAAAGTACAGCACATTGTTACATCAGCATAAGTAGCAAGAGCTGAATATCTCTGATTCAAGTGTTACCTAATTGCTTTCATTTAGAGCATGTGTGTCCTCTCTGTAAAGTTTGCTGTACAAAGTACAGAGAACTGTATTCTAGCAATTAACGTGCAGAAGGAAGTTTAAAGTACAAATAAGTAAACACACAAACCAACAACAAAATCTATCTGTATCAACAAGTGCTCATACAATTCTAAGACATGTCCTCTAGTTAAAATAAGCGTTATGGTGCAGGTTCTTCCCCCTGCAGTCCAGATGGATATTCTTATAAAAAAACCCACAAATGCCACCCAAGAACAACTAACCGATCCCGTAACATCCAGTTCACTATACAATGTGAAGCTCACTCTCTGCTAGGCATGTCTGTGGTATTATCCAACAACAGAACATTTAAAATAAGCAGCAATGCAAAAATTTCAGAATTGAAGCAAAAGTTTTGGTAACTATTTGCTTTGTTCTTTAGCTTTATACGTGAACTATTTTTAACGATGACTTTCCTCATACAAACATGCAGAATTAACAACAGTGAATAAAGTAAAGTTTGATTGAAACGTGAAATACAACAGATTGCTGGCAGCACCTTCCATCCAAGCCGTTTCTTAAGCAGCTTCAGCACAAGTTTGGATTTAATAGAGTACCTGTCTAGAAGGAACAGCAGGGGAAGCTGAACCGAGAGATGATGGAGAAGCAGCAGCAGCTGAATCATGAGGTGGAGGGCAAGAGGGAGTTGGGGGCTGAGAATGGGATAAGCCTTTAGTAGGTAGCTTATTCTGTGTAGAGCAGAAACAGGAGAGTTATCCAAGAGACAGTGACATTAGCACAGGTTAAGAGAATAATTTCACAGTCATGCATCAATAAAATAGATAAATAACTACAATTCTGCTCTTTTCTCTATTTCTGCACAGTGAGGAGCCATGGAAATCGTCACAGCAAAACCTTCACGGCAAATGATATTATTGTATTCGATTTTCTTACCAAAAATATTTACAGTGGGCAGTAAGGTAAGATAGGGCTGGGAGAAAGCATAACAAAACATAAGAAATGCCAGAATCCACTAAGAGCTACTAGTCACCAATTCATTAGAAACTGTGAGCTACCAGTGTGTACATAAGCACAAGACATGGTTTATTCTAACCCATTTCTCTCGTGCTAAAGTACTCTGACTAGCTTTATGATTTAGATTGTGTTTTACCTCAATTAAATTATGCAATAATATTTAAACAAACCTTTTTACCAGTTTCAGTGGAATCCATGTTAATTTTCAGATCCACCCAGGATGAAAGGAAAGTTAAAAACAAAACCACTGCAATATTCCCCTCCCCTGTGAATTCTTATATATCTTCTAACTCAGCACTTCTTCAGGTGCAAAACCTAATATTCACCTTTGGTAACTCCATGTATCCAAACATTGAGGCAAGATGTGCTGCTTTCTCTTTAATGTTCTTTTTATGGAATTCTCTATTTGCTATGGTCTGAGCTCTTTTCTGCAATAAGAGCCAGGAAAGGAAAGCCAAGAAAAAAAGAGAGAGAGAGAGAGAGGTATTTCAGTTAATGTCACATACACCATCAGAATACAGCAAGTTTGTAGAAAGACTTTTTATTGTCTTAATATAACCTAAAGTCAGCAGAGGAAAACCCAGCATATCCAGGGAAATACAGTTTACAGGTTAACACATGCAGTTAAGAGAAAGGAAAAGAAATTGCTTGTCACCTGTTTCATTTTTTCCTCCAGGTGCTGAAGACGCTCAAGCACTCCAGAAAGTACAAATGCCGCAGAACAGGCAGATGCGAGATTTTCAGAGGTTTCTGACAGACTGGGCTGGGTATCTGTTTTTTGTACAGTCTTTGCTCTCCTGGCCATATGATCAGAACCATTTAAAGACTGTTTGGGTTCCCTGACCTCGTGTTCACTCCTAGCTACCACCTGAAACTGGGAAACACTTGAAGTGAAAAAAAATCTGCTTTCTGCACTGCCATGCAGTATATGCAGTTTATAAGGATGCTTTCAAAAGCGCAGTCATGCACATAACTGAAAATAAAATATTCTCACATTGCTCTTTGCACACTATCTACTGCATCTCTGATGCGTGTGTCCATGCACTGAAATATATCAGTCCTACGTAACTTATGCAGGTCTTGACACCCTTCTCTAGGTTTGTCTCAGTTTTTATGAATAACCCCCAGGTAGCATCAGTGCAGACGAACAGGACACTACATCTCCTTCTAGGGTTTTTAGCAAAGCTGGTTTGTTCTTTTTGTTTGTTTGGTTGGTTTTTTTAATCACATCTGCCTGGAACTAAACTTATAATCAAGCTGTAAGAATATCAACAGTAGGTCTTGGCATAATTCTAGATCTAGTCTGACCCAAGTCAAGCTATAATGTATTTCAGATGTAAAGCATTTTCTGAGGAGTTCAGAATAGGCCTCTGAATTTGAATCTTCATATAAAATAGCTTTTGAAGTAAATAAAACATTTGAACCAGTTCAGCTTTATCAAATTCAGTCTTAAAAATGACCTTCCAGTTGGTCTTTTCATGACAGTTTTCATGACTGTCCAATTCAAATAAATACACAAACTTTCCAAATTTCTCAGAATTAAAATAAAAAACCACATGCCAATCAACTTGCAGCATACCCCTGATGTTTCATGATAGCACATTTGCCTTTAAAACAATTCTCAACCAGTTTATGAACCTGCATTTTTCATCAAGTTGATCTGCAGATTTCTATATGCAGCACAGATCTCATTTCACTGCAGACTACTCTTGAAATGCCACTACAGGATATCTACTTCCATTTAAAACTCTAATGTAAAGTGAATGTCAATACTATTTGATACCAGATTGCTTTCACTGGAAGTACTAAGAAAAAAATTTACACAAAGTATTCAAAAAACAGAGCTTTCAGCAGAAATTCTTATCACAAGTTCTATTTAAAGAAATAAAAAAACCTGGGCATCAATATCAGCTTTTCAATTCTCAAGCTTATCTTAGACATTTTTGCGAGGTTTATCCGGGTGGAAAACTCCCTTTGCCTTATCATTACAACAGCCCAAATCATCAAGTACATGCACAGACAAGTATTCAGGTACTGCTGTAGTTTTTTCACATGTTAAATGTAACTATATAATTATATTCATGTAATTTGGAGTCTAGTTGTGATACCACAGAAATCAACATCCATGTTTTTAGGGTTTGGTTTTTTTTTTCCACACAGTTAATAATTCTTTCAAATAGTTTTCTCATCTGGTCAAGCAGGTGTAAAATAGCCTTAAACTTGAATGTGGTTTTCACAATTCTCAGCTAAATGTATCTGTTAACTCTGCAGATTACATCCAAATATTGTTTTATATATTATGTAGTTACACAATAACATTTTGTTCCTAGCAGTAAGAGAAATGGTGTGCTTGTCAGGTGTTACCCATAGGAGTTCCTACCTGCCTTTTTGGTTGAGGTGGAAGAAGACTTGGATCCTTAGGTTTAGCAAAGCGAGGATTAACAGGAGAGTCAGAAGAGAGCAGGGCTGGTCTATCTATTAGCTCCTTGTAAAGCATTTTTAAAATTATAAAGACAGAGTAGGGAAAAAAAAAGGAAGACAGTAAATAGGATTCAAAGAAACAGAAAGAAATAAAAGCTGCTTTTAAAGACATGTTATTATGGAGCCTAACAACACATTTTGCAGATTTTTGTTACGTACTCATTTTATTAACCCCTTCTACCATTATAGATATACTTAAAATTCAGCACATTCAGTATTCTTTAAGAGAGGTTATGACGAAAAGGTAACACATTGAAGCTTCCTACAACATGGCCAAGCAAACCTCTGCATGCGTATCATACACAGAAAGCTCAGAGTGTTGACATGTAGCCAGGCAGAGTGCAAACAACAGTGGTTCATGGATTGAGAAAGTCACTTGACACCTATAAAGTCTACACTTCTGGAAGACTTAAATATGTAAAATAAACAAATGGATACAAGCACAAAGAATTAAGAAAGCCACCACCCTTGACAGAACCTCGACACCTTGCTCATCCTTCCTTCAGATCTTTTAGGTGACAAATCCAAACTCAGCTGACTCAAACCATCTTACTGGCTAAAGCACAATTTTGAGCTTATCCCTACCTTGACAGCACGAGATTATTTTTAAAACACCACTAGTCACACTAACAACAAACCATGAAAAAGCCATGGAACATACAAATATATTGCATTATGCCTACTTTAGCTATGGAAATGGCAATCGGACACATCTTGCAAAAGATTAGTTTCCCTTCTTATGCCTTCTAAATTTCCACAAAGATTCCACTGGATATGTAGTGTCCTTTATCCATGGAATAGAGGGGAAAAAAGTCCTTCTGCTATGACATATGCAGCCAGCTTAGACTTCCACACAAAGCAAAAATTCTACAGACTGGCTTACAAGAGATTTCTAGACATTGCAATTCCAGTACATTTTATTAATATAATAGATATTAATAGATTATATTAGTATGCATTAGTCAGTCTAGTCATATTTGTTTGCTAAATATTGAAAGGCATACCTTTGATTTGCACAAAGCATAAAAAAAAAACCCACTTCAAAACACGTAACAGATCTGCATTTTTTGAAATCTGCATTGTGTTCACAAGGAGAGACTATCGCTTAATTTCAGAGATTACTTTTACGTTGATCCATGACCTACCTGCCTCCGAAGAATTGTATTTGGAGCATTCTCTTCAAACTTTGCCAAGAGTTGAGTTGCCATTGATTTAACTTTATTCTGGTTCATTCCTTCTCTGCCATCACTCTGTTCCTTCCCAGCATTTGACCCTTGGCTTGAAAAGCCTGAAGCCTGCAATGAATCAACAAACTATGTTTTTCTCGAGTTTACCTACAACACTCATGAAGGGAGAGAAAGAGCCCTATCGGCAAAGGGTGAAAGGAAATACAGTCTATAGTATATTAAAACCAACACTGTTTAGCATGCAAAAGTCACAAAAAATTAAATATTTTCTTTGGTCCCAGAGTACAGTAAAAAGGGAACATTAATCAGTGTTGGTGATGATAAAGCAGAGTCGGAAAGATAACTAATCAGAGAGAGGCTGGGAACCAAGCTGCAAATTCTTCAAACAAAAATTTGTTTAAACAACTGAGTTGGGAAAAGGAAAAAACCCAGACCCCAATACCTTACCCCAATACCTTAAGTTTATAAGGGTCAGAAAGAAAACTAGTGCAATTTAGGTAACGCTCTCCTCCTACCAAATGATTTAAATAAGTTTAGTTGTTCTTTAGTGTATACCACAGTAAATTCATGGTTTTAAGTGGAGATGCTTTTTGCTCCCATTAAGCACAAGACGCCAAGCCCTGGCGTCCCCAACTCCTGCTGCTTCCTCAGCTCTGGTGCTTGTCAAGGAGCTGGGTACGTGTGGGTATGACTGAACACCAACCTCCTCGAAGACACCAAAAAGACCTTTTCGACGTCTTTTGTTCGCCTCATTTTGTTCCATTTTCTCTTCAACCTGAAACGGTAAAGCCAAAACAAGTTCTGTGGATTACTGCAGCAGTTACCAGATTCACCCAAGCAGTTCCTCCCAGGATATTAACTTCCATAACCAGGCAAGTGTGGTCTGGCCCGCGTTAAACAAGGCAAACAGAGGTGAGCAATGCCAGCGTGCAGAGGTCCTCACCCCACTGGCACGCCTCGATAGCTCCCCCAGCTCAGCAGGATCATTCCTCGCGTGAGGAGCCTGGTGGCCCTTGGGGCAGTCATCACTTGCATAAAAGCTGCCCTGTAAGCCCTGACTGGGAGCTCTCACTGGACTCTGATGGGTGAAAATACATGCTCGTAAACTCTGTTGAACACAGGGCCTATGACATCAGTGTTTACCTTCTCCTCTTAAAACTCTGAAGAGTTTATAATTCATAAAGCACTAGCACATCCTTGAAGAAAAAGGCATCACAGCATCAGTTATTGGTGAATTTAATTACTTATCTGGAAACCAGTGTAGTCTAGATTAAAATCCAGAAACCCCTCACTCTCACTATAACCTCCACATCTCTCTTAACCTAGATATCTGCATGCAGATCATGTGTTCATAGTGCAGACATATCTCCTTTTTTTTGGAGCAATTATTACCTGTCTCCCTTGTAAGGTTCGTCTCCCTGACTATGGCTTTACGTTACAGTACTTAAGCAACAAAAGTGTGTATTTTGTGCTCAAGCTATGCACATATTTAATTATTTTACTGAACTAGAGATTACACAAATAATATGTCATACTCAGTCTGCACAAGCTTGCAAAATACTCAATGCTTAAAAAAATTTTTATTGGTTCTTATTCAATTAAGTACTGAAGATTTGGTACAATGGAAAAATTTTTTTGTCTGATAAATATCATGTTAGGTTATACTTTATGAACAATAAACTACATTCCACTTATTTGCATTTGCCCACGCTGTAACACAGTGATTACTCAGCCAACTTAAAAAAAAAAAAAAGAATAAAGACAGAAAGATCAAAGAATACAAGCTTCCTTTTCACATATACACTGTTTGTAATAAATCATTATGCAGTGAATAGAAGTAATCCCAAACAACTTCTGGGCAAACACCAAAAGAAGCAGATGACAATATTTTGATTACTTTGTGTACTTTGGTACATTGTCTTTCAAGCCCCAGCTCTCAGTAACCGAGCTTTACACCACCTATAGTCATTAGTCTACCAAAGAAGAGTGAACAACATAACAGCACAACGCATTCTGCCTAATAATCCGTACCACGTAAAAGCAGAATTTGCCTAAGTGAACGGAGCAAACAAGATGTTGCCTGTCAAAAAACTTACATAAAGGACTTTCATTAACACATTTACAAAGAAGTGCAAGACAAAGCAATTTAACTGCCTAGCACAACTTGGAGAAAAAGGACTGTGCCCTTTATTGTGTAAACACCTCCATTCATTTATTAGTCTGGAGCACAGGAAATCTCAGTTCCTCTCCAGCCAGGCTGACACTCGTCGGAGAATGGAAAACATTATCCAGCCCAGCAGACTCTGCCAGAACAGCTACTGCCGCACCAGCTCCAGGCCTCCGCTTCCCGGTCTCTCAGAACCTGTGCCCAGATAAGGATCCCTCTTCCAGCCAAATCAAAGGACAAACTAGATGGTACGGAAAGTTTAGTAAGCAACACTGTTACCCTAGCTGGTTTTTGCCTCTGTGATACGCGAGTGCTCTCCCACTGTCATAACATGATAAAGCTCAGCACTACTTTTTGCCGGGGGAATAAGCATAAAACTGAAGCCACAGCCAAACTCTTAGCTCAAGCAGTTGCTTTCCAAGGAGCTTCCTTTCCCAGCTAGTTTCACATGGTTATGGCGCTCACAAGTCTTTGTCCTAAGCAGAGTACAGTGGTTTTTGCCAAGTTCCATGCCCCACCTATGACAAGCCTGCAAAGCCTCATACAAAATAAGGTCTTGACAGTCCCGCTCCCCAAGCCGATTTGGAAAATATCACTTCCACTCTCCTTTCAAATGAGCCCGTCGCGTGAAATCACAGGGGCCCCAATCAAGCAAATCACCTTGCGCTTTCATGTACTGCCAAGAACTGTACCTCCTGTTATGACAGGAGGCTTATTTCATGACAGGAGGTTAGTCAGAGGGCTGTACGGCTTCATAATGCAAAGCTCTCCCCACTACTAAAAGTCCATTTATTTCTGCAAATAACTCATGGAAAAACAACAATATTTTGGCCATTAAAAAGGTTTTTCTTCTAAAGAAGTCACCCACAAGAAAAAGCAATGTTTATTTTGCCTATTTGGTTTCTCACAGCTTGGTTCGCTGGGAAACATGTCACTTGGTTTTGTGTACATGTGGGTGGCAGGGAAAAGTTATTTCCTAACAAAGATATATGAGGTTACTGGGCAATTGACTGTCCACAGGTTTTGAAAATGTGTTTGTGGATGGAAAATATTCAAGATGTAAGTCAGTCTAGGAAATATCTGGAAATTCTGGAGTAATTCTTAAGGCAAAAAAAAAAAATAATCCACTTTTCTACCCAAAGTGAGAAGATAGCAACAAATTTAAAAAGCAATATATTAAAATACTGAGAAATACAGTACACATACACTTGAACTTTTAATAAGGACACTGAATTCCAAAAGAAGTAGGAAATCTGTACTTCTGCAAGCAAAACTTAGAGTCTCTGCATAGGTGTAAATGAAGCAATAGTGAAGTTAAGTGTTAAGGAGGTCTATTTAAGAAAAAAAAAAGGAAAAAAGAAAAAAACAAACAAACAACAAAACAAACCACAAAGAACTTGAGAATCATCATAGTCAATATACAGTTTCTCACTAGCCCAGGAAACTCACAACTTGGAACGGTTTTGCATTAAGTTATGTTTCAGAAAATACAGAAGTTAGACAGCAGCATGTACCAAAAAGAATTTAACTTGTGCTGGTTAATCTGCAACAGTTGTACTGGAGACACTGCTGCCTCGGAACCAGGTTGTGCAGCCACTCCCCATTTAAATTGAAGTTAAAACGAAGGTAGGCTTGGCTGTGAAAGCAAAGCCCCTCCTCAATTCTCCTTTCAGAAGATGACCAAGTTAATGAATAGGCAGAAGGTGAAACAGTTTATTACTGAATAATTTCATCATTGTAACTTTGAAATTCAATTATATAAAACTTTTGAAGTTATAAGCCATTCAGAAACACACAGACAATACTCTCACTGTACACAGCCCTATGTCAGACGGTATTAACTCAGGTCTCCATACCCCTTCTAGGCCCTGGAGTCTTCAATTGCAACATGTACGGGCATGAATGTGTTTTATACAGGGACGTTAAACAGGGCATGTCAATAAGTTTTCATTAGTAAGTGACCAAGAGAGAAAAGTACATGGGTATGACTAAGAGATCATTATCTCAGAGTCATGCTAGTCAACCTGCCCACTGTTTGTCCCTGTTATACATCTATAAGGGTCTGAAAGCTTCCTTCCAGAACCTTGACAGCACCCACAAACTGTTCAAATCACTGTTTTAGTCAAAACCCAGCACTCCCACCCAATCAGCAAGCATTTGAGCATACCAGTGATTATTTTAAATGATATATAATATTATAGCTGCATATTTAACTCTAGGAATACAGAACTACAGTATTATTTTTCTTAAAGGCAGAAATAGCCTAGAAAAATTCCAGACTTTCCTGTCTAAAAAAAAAAAAGCCAAACCAAAAAACCAAATAAAAAAACCTCACCAGCAAAAATATAAAACTTAGCATCACATTGCACAAAACCTCCTAAAAAGATCTTTTGAAAAATGTCCAAAAAAATAAAAGACAATACAGGTAACGGAGCTACAATCTGAAATATTTCAAGTTGAAAAATCACAACTTATGAACACACCAAATAAAACATCCTCCTCCCCTCACTTTTACCTACACTGAAGAAGATTGACATGGACAGTGGATATGAATTCTTTCCAAGTACACCCAAATTCTCACTGTGATTTGACATTTTGCATTTACGGAGAACGCCAAACTGGGACTATTATTAATGCTTCAGCAATTTGACACTGACAATGCCTCAGTTTTATCACTACAAACATCATAATGATTGAGTGCGTATGCGTGTATTAGCTTTGTTTACTGTGAAATCTTATTTTACTTTTTACTATACTAAAAAAAAAAAAAAATCTCTTTCTCCTGATCTTTTAATAGTAGGATATACATAAAACTTATTTCCAAGACTGATGGTGTATTTTCATAATTTTAAAAGAGAAAGATTTATAGAGCAATTCTTCCTTCACAACTTACCTTTGGTACTCGTTTTCTTGGTAAAGTTAAATTGATGTAATTATTAAAGATGAAGCTTGATGATTTTGCTGAACAAAGATCATTTTCTCCATTTTGTTTGTCCCCAGCATCTGTTAAAAAACCAGCTGCTTAGGATATTCATCCAGATTTGTTTTTTAAATACTTTGATTAAGCCAGAACTTAACAATTGAGTGTTGGTAACAATTATGCGTAAGAAACCCAGGCAAATAAAAGTAAATACATAAAATGTAGGGTCACTTTTTTAAAAAGGAAGAGAAACACCCAGGAATGGACAGGCTGCATGCAGTCATCCTTACCAGACAATCACTCTAACAACCTGATATACGAACTTCATGATGTCAAGCAGCAGTTATCCAGCTGCTGCTGTTCTCTGAAACCACCAAGGACCCACAAAAACTTGGTCTTCAATCAAATTTCTTCCCCTTTCCTTTTTTAAGCCCAAGGTAACTATCACAGACAGAAGCAGTCACGCTCGCATGCCAGAACAGCTCAGCTGGGAAAGGACTCCTGGCGCAAGAGCAGTACTCGTAAGCAGCCTGGATGAAGCGCTTCCGCTCCCAAACTTGCAAGAATTAGGAGCAGCTTGGGTTCAGCTTACCTACTGCCCGCAGAGGTGTGCCCCTGAACAGTTCGTAAAACTTGGAGAGGTACATGACCATGCTGAGCTTGTCGGGCTCCCCGGCTGACCCCACCTCCTTCCCCGTGGTCACAGGGGGGATCCCAAACTCTTGCTCAGCAACATCGAATGCCAACTGGTTGTTTTTGACAACATCCTCTTCGTTCAGAGCATCAAAGTCGCTGTGGGGACAACACACTGGCATCAGTGGCGGTTTGCTCTCTGCCCCCCTCAGAAACAGGCAACGCTCCCTTGCCCATCGGGGAGGTGCAGAGTAGCACCACGAATGAGGGCACAGGCGTGATTCACTAGCTCAAAGCTGGAGTCTACACAATGCCAAAGGTCAGAGTCTCATACAAATCCCATTATTACAAATCCTGGCTTTGCCAGAAATGTAATTTAAAAGCTATTTCACTGAACTGGATTTTGATGTAGTCCCATGAAAAAGGATTCCCTTATTGATGAAAAAATGCAAATCCTCCTCAGAAGTGCGAAGAAACCTTTTTCCCCTCTCCAAGTACAGCTATGCTACTACAGATTTCACCTGTTAGCAATTGACTTTTTAGTTTTGATTATTTCTATAAATCAAAGCCATGAGGAGTAAATTTAGGCTAGTGTTTTATGAAACAAACGTGTTCTATGTGTGTGCACACACATGCACAGGCCCTACATTTCTTTTTAAGGTGTTACACACACACACTTTGAATGAGGACCTCCTGTCCGTGTCATAACCAGATTTAGCAGTGCACTAAAGTCCATCACACATCTGGAACTGTATTATCCATTCTCTAATCCATTTTCTATGGGATCTATTCTAAGACTCTGATCCCTTGAACAGCTTCCAAAATTCATGATTAAAATAAACACATGAATAAATTACAAAGCTCCAGGCAGGGTAGTTTCTTCCTCCTCATAAGGAATGTGGGTTTTTGAACACCCAAAGAATTTCTCCCTCCCCCCACCCACCCACTCTGCCTATTTCTGGAGCCAGGAGGCTGCAGGCAGCCCTCCGCCCCAGCCCTGCCCACAGGCAGCCACCTCTCTTGCCTGCCCGACTTTCATCCGGCCAAGTCCTTCAGCAGTCCCATTTAATACAAAAAGCCAACAAGATCCGAACACACTGTTAATTAAACAGCAGGAGGTCTGTTAGCTCAGGAAGATAAACCTATTGGTTTTCTAGAGAGAGCAGTGCTTAAGAGACATCCCTTTCACAGACAGCAAAGATTGCTTTCTACACTCTTTCTCCTTCCTTATATCCACAAAACCATCCATTATACCCATTTTTTTTAAACTAACCCAAGGCAAAATACATCTTATTCTTACAATGTTAGCTCTTCCTCTGGCAAAGCTGTGCAAACAAGCACCCTGGGTATCGCTCTTATTTTTTCCAACTTATCACACCTCATAAAAGAGCTCAATCATTTCTTTCATTTATCCACAATAAAAGGAGGTTGACAATAACTCATTTGTGACTCCTAAGTCTGTGTAGGAAGAAAGAGAATGCATCTGCTGCATTGTGGAAATCAGTGAGAAGACAGAAGAGTCACCCCACCACAGACTGGGCATCAAGGATGCCCAGTAACCCAATGCCAGCAATTGCCATTTCCTGACGCCCGTTACACACCGACTCTCTTGTATCTAACTGAGGAATGTTACAAAATACTCATACATGAGAAGTTGAGTCTCACAGGGTTAGGACCCCAGAAACACTGTCAAAAGGGGAATGCAGGCTTACATTCAATCCCTAAAGCAGTTAATTTTCAAGGGCCAGCCCTTGTTGCATAGCCCGTGTGCAACGACACTGTGCTCTTCTGCATGAAGAGTTGTGCAAAACTACGATCTCCTGTGCACCTCCATGGCTCAACGTTTCCCTACATGACTGTCACAGCAATCACTACAACACACCAAGGATGGCTCCTTTAAGGCTCATCCAGGTATTTCTGTAACTCATGACAGTGCCATTATGGCTGTAATTTTAAACATACACTAAAAACCTGTCTCCAGGGATCTGGGAACGCAACTCTTACATTCTCCAAGCAACACAATTTTTGTTTTAAATAGCCAAGTGACTCCCACAAACACAATCATAAGTCATAAGGTTCAAAGCCTTCCTAGCTCTTTGAAAGCATACATATTTCATTTTAAATGGCATACAAGGACATACAGAAAAAACAAAGCAAAACCAACCCCACCCTTTTCATCCCCCAAACCTGGAAAGGGTGTGCACCTTCTTGCAAAAACCAGCAACAGAAGGGGACTGTAGACTATCAGTGTTGTTCTGGTTGGACTTACACTATACTTTGGTAAATGCTTCATATATCCTACACTTAACAAGATCCACAGATGTCACTTACATGAGGTCAGGTCTGAAGCGATGGATAATTGCACACAATGCAAGGCCACTTTTCCAGGAGGTAGTCAGGTCTGTGACGTTAACGTTACGGTACCCTTCTGTTTGTTTCTGACACCAGGTCAAAAGCTTGTTAGGTCGAATATCTGACTCTGCAGTTACAGTGGAGAGCAAACGTTTTGATTAGTTTTTGTATGCTCAGAAGGCTCCACACATTAAGCCACAGCAAACATGAGATGTCACATACCATGTCTGGAGAGATTCACTGATCTTCTAATGGAGCTTACTCTTTCAAGAGGACATTGTTGTAACTCATTGGTAACATATAACTGTCTCACCTACAAGTAAATGCAATTGGCAGCATAATGTTAGAATTGCTTGGAGAGGAAAAAGTTTTCTTTCTATGTTAACTGTATCAACAGCTGGATCTAAATTAAGGAGCTTCTTGAAGATTTTGTTTATGCACTACTTGTGCCCCTATTTCTCCTGGACAAAAAGTGAACTGTGATTTCACAAGCAAGCCTTTTAAATACTTACCTGGTGAGGTCGAACACAGCTTGAGTTCAAGTTTGGGTATCTTGTTCCTGGGTCAATGGTATACTGGTCAAAATTCTTGTTAATATTTTCAGGTGTAGTCTGAGGCAAGAGTCGATAAATGCTCTCCCTTATAGAGAAAAAAAGATGCAAGAGATATTGATTAAAATAAATATTATATATAGAGTATTTTATTTTCTGCAGCTGCCTGCACCTTGTTTGGATTCTGTCAGGACAAGTGTTATGCACCAAATGCATCCATCTCGTTTCTTGTCCCTACTCAGCAGGAGAAGGATGCCAGACAGAAAAAGGACAACAAAGACAGACTCTTAGAACATATGCCCGTATTTTCCTGAGGCAGGAAGTGAGCAAGAATAAGAAGAAAGGAAAAAAAAAAGGAGGTTACATCATTCAGTCATCTGGTTTTACTTTAACCTCCACCCTGAGTAACTTCTTTACCACATAACAGAACTAAATCCCATCACTCTGCAATTCCTATAACCACCACAGCCTTTTTTATTATGCTGTTCAATTTTCCATTAGGGACTATGCCGTGTTTGAGTCATCCCACAGGCTTCTATCTTAAAACTTCTCAAAGCACTGTACTCAGTAATGCTTCTACTTGGATTACCACAATGATGACTGTTTCTATTATATATCTGCCCCAAAACAGCCGGGGCAGCTGTACCCGAGCAGAGCAGTTGCCATCAAGACTAAAGTCAGCAACTTCAACCATCAGACCATGGCGACACCAGGATCGCTGGTGTGCTTAACAACAGATTTTTTGGTCTGATCAAAAAGACGTTACATAAAGAAGCTTATGATGCAGTATTATAGCAATTCTCCTTTGCCATACATTTATCAGTCTAAATAGAGGACATCAGGGCTACTAAGCTAAAATGCAGAGTTAAAGTCACAGATACCAACTATAAAAGCTGTTAGTGTTAAAGTAATTATTTAGACTTGTTTCAGGATTTTTTGGTTTTTTAATTAAAAAAAACAGGTGCTGAGATGGTTGAAGGGTTGGTCTTTTGACACAAGGTATCTTTGGTTTATTTCCTTGAGGATCACACTTAATTCTAGTCATTAGCGACTTACATTAGTGATTTAAACCCATGTCATGCATACTGCTGGATCTCTTATTAGTGTGCAGAAGCTTATAGAGCAATGGCCTACTGCTATTGTAAATTGTTCAGTAACCTGAAGGAACGGATAATTTCAACCCAATGCCATTGCAGTGAAGAAGAGTATTTCTCCTGTTGGCATTCTGAATTCCACTGCCTTCTACCAATACTGCAACTCTTTAAAACACTGGAAAGAAGACAAAACCAACACTCACCGTTCAGCAAGGATTTCTAATGGGGGTTTTCCTTGAGCCCAGCTCCGCACCATCCATGCGGTATCAAAAGCAGCTAAGAAGCCTCTTGCACAGCCAGTACCCATTGGCCAGAAGGGCTGTAAGAAGCATTTACATTTTAATCCCTTGTATTTCTTAAGGTCTTATTACAAAAATAACTTGCAATGTGAACTTGTAGTCTATGGTTTCATACTGTCTTAGAAAAGTAGCCCAGAAGGAGTTAAAACATAGCCAACTCTTGCAGTTTTTAGACTTTTCTCTCCTCCAAGTCTTAGGTAATGAAAAAGACTGCTTTCACTTTTTCTTAACTTCTGTATTTAAAAATAAATTTGCTTAACCTCAAAAGGTAAAGGCTGAGAAAAAAAAAAGACTCAATACTCAAGAATTAGTCAAGGAAAAAAGGGGAAAAAAGATGCCTTTCTTCTCATCTCCTAATTTTGCTTTAGACTGATCTTCTCAAACACTTTGGGCTGTCAGTATGAGTTTAAAAAAAATAAATTAGTTGCAACATACACTTTTCACTTCAGAAAGAGAAAAAGAGAACATATTACGGCAAAGAGACTGCAATAAAAATTTAGACCAAGTTTTTCTCTATGATGGAAACCAGGAAAATTATGCCATGCACCCAAACTGAGGACACACAGCTCACCGCTTTTAGACAGAAATACAACTATGTAACAGGATCTCAGCCAGAGACTGCCAGCCAAGCATTAGCTATGACAAACTACAGCATTAAAAAAAAAAAAAA
>VXBL01001085.1:82566-118878 GCA_013400195.1 Aramus guarauna
AAAAAAAAAAGACTACTTAGAAGACACTCTGAGATATACCTCAAGCAAACTATCTCCAACAAGTGCCACCAGGAGCTGATGTCTGTGCCTCTCTCTCACTAGCGCAGCATTTTCAGATGCATACATGGAAGTAAAATCAAACATCGCTACATCTGGTTGCCCATAGTGATTAATTGCAAAATCCAAGGAAGGCAGCTGGTAATTGGTTGCAAAGTCAGCAGCTTCTCTGGCATAGGACAGCAAATTGCTCTGGTTCACGTTTTCCCCGCAGAGGAGCAACTCAGTATCAATATAGTCCTGCAAGGAGAGAAGCATCCACAATTAGATACTCCAACTATCTTATCTGGATCGGAATGTTGCAGCGTCATAGCATCAGAGGGGTAACTACACATCTCACAGCGTAAAGAACCAAGCGAGATTTGTCATCTCCTCCAAAAAGTTAATACACAAACATAGGTTACTGTACTGCCCCAAACAGGAATTCTGTATGCCCACAGTGCATAAGCAGCTTTATTTGCAAAAGAATATTACAGTGCCTCCCAGTTCCTCAGTTGTGTTATTTTCATAACATTATTTCCCTCCCATGAAAAAGATGTTATCATCATCACTGCAATGCTGTGAGCAGAAATACCGATGTACCAATCACATAACATGTGAATCTCAGCCTGAAGGTTTGACTTAACAACTTAACAACTCAGTAACGACACATTCAAACTTGGATTATACAAGCTTTTCTGTTGTCCTGTTTTGGGCTGGGTTTGGGGTGGGTTTTTTGGCCAATGTGGNGGCTGGAAATCGCGGCACTGAGCTTAGCCGTCCCATCGGAAAGCCAAGAGGCTGCCTGATAGCTCCCCACAAGTACTTCCTTCGGGAAATTATACTCGACTGTTTTGGCACTGTCTTACTTTGCAAGAAAAATTGACCTCTCTTAGGTTTCCAGGAAAAGAAATTTAAATGGTGCCAAAACACTTTCTAGAAACAAAAGAAAAACAACAATGTGGTGAAGTACCCTGCCTTTACAGGTCATCCTACTTAAAGCCAGTGATTATTAATAAGGCAGTTTCTATTTACAGCTTAATCATGGATGAGACCCCTAATCACAGGGATGATACCACAGAACCGCTATTAGCCCAGTTGTTTTAGACAGACTGTTGGCTTTTTTTTTTTTTTCTCCACTCAAACCAGAGCAGGTCAGGGAAACAGCTCTGATGGGCCACAGCCACTGCTCCTCTTCTCCAAACTCCCCACAGATCTCCTGGGACTGCCCCACCTACAAACCCCAGCCCCTCAACCCCCAGGGTCCACCTCGCACTCCCCCAACACACTGCTGGGAGCTGCCGCCATTCCCCCCCTCCCGCCCCAGCCAGGCGAGGCCAGTTGCTCTGCCGTGGGAGCCCCAGTCCTCCAAAAGGGCTGGAAATCGCGGCACTGAGCTTAGCCGTCCCATCGGAAAGCCAAGAGGCTGCCTGATAGCTCCCCACAAGTACTTCCTTCGGGAAATTATACTCGACTGTTTTGGCACTGTCTTACTTTGCAAGAAAAATTGACCTCTCTTAGGTTTCCAGGAAAAGAAATTTAAATGGTGCCAAAACACTTTCTAGAAACAAAAGAAAAACAAACCCTCACATCTTACAGATGAAGGAGGAAAAAAGGGGGGAAAAAAAAAGGAGGAAAAAGGCCTCTAAGTCCCAGAAGTACCTTTGAAAGTTCAGGCCATCATGTTTATAGCCTCCTTCTATCGCGTTGAGCTCTAGAGAATTTGCAATTTAGCCTGGGGTAGGTTTTAACACTTCCCTATTTGCCTGATAAAACTAGACACGGCTGTGCTAAGTTGTCCTTTAAATAAATGAGGTTTGTATTTTTCTGGTGTGATGACCACACCACGCATTTCCAAGGTGAGTCAAGATCCCATTTCAGACAGTTTCAGAACAAACAAATTTAGGAAGTATTGTTTTCAGTTCTCTGCAGAAACTTTGTGCTGACTGGAAGGAAAAATAAACAAAAAAGTCATAGTAAGATCTAAGTGACCTGAGCTTTAATGAAGTGATCTAGTAAGTCTATAAACACTCTCTATAACATGCAACAACATTTATGCAGATATTCACACTTATTCTGTGCCAAGTAAATAAAATAGGGGTGTAGCCAGCATTTTTACATACATTAATAATCACTCCTTTGTCCAGAAGACTCTGCTTTTTTGCTGTCATCACAAAATAATGAGTGCTATCTTTATAGTAAACAATATTCTCCAGGTCAATTCCTGAAAAGAGATAATACATTTGTTATGTAGTACAGTGCATTGTCTGTGTCATTTACTAGCAACAGGCAATTGATCCCCACAGGTGGGTTTCCTTCACGGGACGCAGTCACTTCCCCAGTTGGATGAAGCATTAGTGGACAAGATCCTCTAAATTAAAACATGGAGAGGAGATCAGCCTTACCCCACAAGAGTTTGTCTCAGCATTATTTAAAGTTATTTAGCATCCTTTTAAGGAACAGCCAGAACATTAAGGCTGTAGTTACCTGAGGTGGAAAACGGGAGCCAAAGGAACAAAGTGCTTTTTATGTTGCTAGGTCTCTGGCATTGGGTCTAACCAGGATTTTTGGTTTCTATTGTAATAATAATTTTTCAAAAAATAACTGTAAATCAAGAATGGAATTGCTTGTACTGATAGTGGATGCAACTATTCTGAAACCCTTTTTCATACAGATGTATTTCACGGTTTATATTTTGAGTATTTATGGCAGATTCCTGTCTAGTTCTTTTCACTTTATCAGATCTACACATCAAAAAGCAAGAATAAACTCCTCTCAAAGGCAGAGCCTTTTTCACAGGGTTTAAACTGTTCAGTATGTGAACGGATACAAACAAAACAAACCATGTCTTAAGGGAAATCTCTGGGCACTGAAAATGCTCTTCTAAATTTGTTCAACATAGCAGACATTTTTACAGTTGAGAAAAATTTAAACATTAAAACAAGCTATGATGTGGCAACACCCAAGCTAAAAAAATAATCCCACTGTACCATAAATGGACACCCCCATCTGCAAGATTCTGACATCAACAGCGTTTTGTCACTTGTTTTTTTTAATACAACGTATTTAAACTGATGTTAATAGGAACAGGAGGGTGCCCTGGCAGATACTGAGCTCTTCTACTGCTTCTTGTCTTTGGTTGTGGAAAAACAAGGATGAACCCACCCGTTTCCTCTTTAAGGTCCTGGAAGAACTTCTGATTGAAGATGAAAGCAACACCGCTAATTTCTTCTACCTTGGCTTCTGCAGTTGTATTTCTGTTTATAAAATTGGCAGTGATAGCTATAGCCAGCTTTCCACGAAACTCCTTTCTCCTGAAGCCTGGTAAGCAAAGAAAAGACTTAGAAACACTGTAAACTTCGCACCGGACTTTCAGGGAGGGTCAGCTCAAGGCAGCTCGGTCTTTTTCCTACATCTAATCCTACACTTCGTCAAACAACACGCCATCAGCGGATTCTGTCATTCCTCCAAAATTCCCTGAACGCAAAGAGCCTTTTCTCCCTAATCCCAGCTGCAAAACTGGAGCTGTACTGCATTCAAGATAAAGTCTCAATTTAAAAAAAAAAAAAAAAAAGTCTGGAAGGGAACTACAGGAAGAAGCTGAACATGGGAAGAAATTAAGGACAAATGATGACTAAAGAAAAACAGACTGGAAATAGAGCTGATCAAATTTAATGGAAGGAAACATTTTTAACATGCTAAATATCAAATAAGATTTTTGTTATGTAGGTGGTAAAACATGCAAGAGATCAGTCAAAAGCAGCAGGGAGAGATCTGAAAAATAGAAACCTCTGTAACAGTGCTTAAGTGTACACACTACCAGCTAATTAGGTTTTTCAAAGATGTTAGGGGGTGAAAAAATTCAGTGGCTTAACTGTTAGATTTCCAAGGTGAGCCGGTCTGGGAAGTTACTTGCTCTCTCGCTCAATCCTAGCTTCCTCATTTCAAAAACAAACCCCACTAAGCCACAATCTTGCAATCACACATTTAAGTTTTTCCCTCTGCATATTCCCCTTAAGTAAATTCTGAACTAGGACAGAGGGTCCTTAGAGTATTTTTAGCCAATTACAGATGACTTTTCAGAGAATGCATGTATTTTCTAAAAAGAAACAAATCAGTTACCAATTTTTGTCTCTGTGCTTCTTGATATTCTCTCATTATTTTATTGGGACAAATTTAATATGACAATACCAGCTTCCATATGTAAACAATCCTCAGTGCTCCAAATACTCCCTTAGATCCCAGGAATTCTATGACAACCATTAACTTCTCAATAGTCTGCAGCTGAGGTAAGAATAATTTTGTTTTGCTGGTATCTGACTATTTAAACAGTCTTTCATGGGAGATGGCTGGACAGTAGTGGGGGGAAATTTCTAATAGAGCATTGTAAGGAATGCACTCTAAGTGCGTTGTGGTTGGCAGACAGAAGAATAACCAGACAAACTCTGAAGCTAATAAAAAAAATAGTGTACCTAGTGAACTGAAACTTAGCATGGATATAATTAAAGCTACAAGGGGAATATATAATTAAGTAACAGGTTTGTTCATGTGATACAGGAGCAGGTTAGCTAGTGTCTCACTAAGGCAGACAGCTCAGGTGGTCTGAATTCTCAGCAGTGGCTCAAGCTCATGAAACATTTCCCTCTCTTCCCCCATTACCTTAGAGTTATTTATTATCTTTTGGTATCCAAAGTAACTGGTTCTGAAGTTAAGTCACCTCTATAAAAGAGTTATACCTCTGATGTCTTCATTAAATACCTGGCAGTCATGTTTTGGTCATTAGTTCAAACATACAGTGCAAATTTACAGCACAATAGCAAAAGACTATGCAATTCCTGACATGTATCTTGTCAGCCTCCTTAAAATTAAATCATCATATAATTAACCTTGAAGCAAGCCCAGTGGCATCCAGATGCATTTTGTAGGTAATGCAGATACACAGTGCTGAGAATCAGTAATGACATTAAATGCCTTTATTTTGAGCTACAACTTAACAGAAAAAGCAGAAGATACGACATAAAAATAGTTTCCACACAGACTGCAGTGAATTGAAAAGGTAGCCTGTTGCTTTGTGTTCTCCTCTGACCTCCAAAATACCCTAAAGACCATTAGTAAGGCTAAAAGCACACATTCACCTACCTTCTAATGTGTTCCTGCGGCCATCTGCACCAATAATAACATCAAATTCATACTCTGACAAAGGGTGATCCACGGGGAGAAATTCAGCCCTCCAACCTATCTCTAAAAACACAAAGAATAATATTTATTCATTCTTCAGTGATACAATGGAGAAGTGCTTTTAGACCCTGAAGAAAGGGCACTAAGATAAATGGTCCATTTCTCATTCAAACAGAGCTGAATTCTGCTGCGTTTAGGCTGTATTAGCAAGGTGTCAAGCTCATAAAGTGACAATAAAAAAATTAAACCCTTCATTTAGATCACCTAATGCACTAAACTTCCTCTCAGACCCACATCACAAGAGTATGCTTAAGCACTTTGTTCTCACAGAAACAGCCACACAATGATCTCATCAGGACAGTACATATATGCGGTTACAACAAGGAAGGGCTGGGTATTAAAAGAAGAAACATAGCATTTGATCGTCAATACTTTTGTCTTCTAAATAAAAATTAAATGGAAGCATACTCACAAAGCAAAATTTAATCTTTGCATTAACACAAAACTGAATACGTGAAAATGTTTGTATTGTCCATACTTTAACTATTTTAAAAATATATTTATTCTACGGGCACTATATGACCATTTAAAGAGAGATAACACAGTGTTTTAATTAAAGTAAAATTTTTAAATATTCTATTGCTGCTACACCCTAAATACTAATCTTAAAAAGAATGAGAAATCTTTTTCTATTTTGTTTAAAAATCTAACATAAGATGGCTGATAAGACTGCGTGCCAGTGGGAGTTATATCAAATGTGAAAGCAAAATGAGGCCCAGAGAGCTTAATCCATCTTCAATATTTATATTATCAATCAAAAATTGTTTTTGCAAGAAGAGACCAAAAAGCCACACCAGACTCCCTACAAAGCCTGAAACGCGTGCCAGAAGGCATAGTGCAAAACCTCAATTTCTCAGACTGAGGTCGTATTTTAAGAATTATCAGTGCTCTGTCACAATGATACTTATTACGAATATGACTGCATATAGCAAACCTAGCTTAGTAAGCAGGGCAAAAGACTCCCACTTCTTTAAACGGAATTCAACTGCCTTGAATGATTTCACATATAAGGCCTGACATAAAAAGAAGTTACTGTGTATGGAACCACATGATGATAAACAATACTTTGATTTTCTTGATCTTCAGGAGGTTCCAGGACTTTCACGAATTCTAGATTCACATGGATTTCAACTCCTAGTATAAGTGCAACTTTGAAGAGGATAAGTTGAAGTTGTCGAATACCTGTAGACAGTGAGTAACAAAGACATATTTAATACGTAAGCAAGCAGATCTGCGACCAGCATGCCACCCAACTGATACCTGTTGTTAACACAAGCCTGCACCATTATTGTTTCCCATACTGTGACAAATACAAATGTAGGAACCACCACAGGATGTTTTTCTCTTCCATCTCATTTTTCTCTTGCAGCACAATCTCATAGGTAATAGACTTTATTGCAGTGATTCTCTCAGAATACTTTTTTTAGAGCTTTTCTTCTTAACGATATTTAAAGGATTTGCTAACCAATATGTTGATCATTTTAGGCCAGAAGATTTTACAGCCTATTTCCCTGTAAAATATCCAATTTTACATATTTTCTCATTAGATTAAGGGCTGTGTCTACTTTTAACATAGTAGAATAGATATCAATAGTCTTCATGCTTCGTAATAAAACCCTATTGTTTAATAGGCCCAGACTTACAAAAAAGCTGCTCCACAAGATTGTCATTTGTTCAATTGCTATTTTGCTTAAGTGAGACCATTTTTTCTCCATATGCATGCATGTGCTTGCATATGTTTAAGGCAGATGAGCTTTCTGCCAAATCAAGAATGTCTCCATTAATCTTCCGATCCCTGTGCACCTCTTACCTGAACAGTTCCCATGCCCTCAGAAACTTACTGATATGATCAATGGATCCAGCACAGAATTTTCCATAAAATTTCTTTGCTCCCAGTCCCCGGAGGTCATGGATTGTAAACGGCCAGAGATGCAACACATTGTTTCTTGAAAAAGTATCCCGTTTTTCCACGACGACAACTTTGGCTCCCAGGAAGGCAAGTTCTATGGCAGTCCGCAAGCCACATGGGCCACCTCCGATAATTAAACACTACCAGAGAAAAGAAGGAATCTTACACAAGGTTTTGTGTTGACTTCCACATAGTTTCTGACTTACTTTATTGGGATGACTTGATATTCAACCAGGCTTATGCTACTGCAAGTGTATTCAAGTCATCTATTCAAATCAATAAACATTCAAATTTTGTTCACATGTGCTGTTAAGTCAATTTATAAGAGGATAAACTGTATTTCCTGCAGACATAAAAAGCATCTGATAAAAAGACGTAACAGAGGAAACAGTAAAGAGCCAAATGCTTTTGAGCATCTGCTTGTACGTTTCTAACTCATATTTAGTGTTTCAAGAAGTGCTTGCAGTAAACAGGATTACAGCTACATAAAAGGGAGGGGAAAGGAAATAAGTGGTCTTGGTGCGCGCTATTTTTGTTTTAAAGAGGAAATCAGTGTATGTTTGCTAGGCTTGTTAGACAAATCTAAGCTAGTAGTTTTACAGTATTAGTTACTCTCCCTCAAGCGAGGGCGTATCCTGAATTAACAGCCTAGTTCACCCACTGCTGTAAAGCAGGGCATGCCAAGAGAAGTCAGCACACTTGTCTTGCTTCACCAGAGCTGGGGAACTCGGCCTCTCCTACTCCATTTCACCCAGTGGTCAACATCCTCACCTTCAGGATAATCACATTTTAGAAGATTAAATCTAAGTTTGGGCATCCTCAGAAGAACTGCTTCAGAAACAATTACGGAGACTTCTCACCCAAATTTTAGTTGACAGCCGCAAGTTTTCACAGACTAACAAGCAACGGATTTCCAGAAAGCAAACTAATTAAAACCCAAAGATAGCTAATGCTTACATTTCCCTGACAGATTACTGAAGACTGATTAGGACCAGTCTTGTAGCTGGACGACGTTGCTGTTCCACCCGGCCCCACAAAACCCATGCCATCAGTTCAAGCCCCGGGCTTGGGCAGGGAGAGAGGAGGTGGGCTGGAGGGGAGAGCTCTGGCTGCGAGGCTGAGCCGTGCCGCGTTACAAATCCAAACCCATTATCTCACAAGCCAGACATGCT
This sequence comes from Aramus guarauna, assembly GCA_013400195.1. NCBI lineage: Eukaryota > Metazoa > Chordata > Aves > Gruiformes > Aramidae > Aramus > Aramus guarauna. Next base: position 90,922 of record VXBL01001085.1, read on the forward strand.
CCTGTGCGTCCCGCACACATAGCCAGACAGTGATACAGTTTCAAAGCAAGCACGGACCGTATCTGGAGGCTCGTTGGATACGAGTCTGGTTCCCATTACATTTCAATTTTATAAAATGGAGTCATTTATTTATTTTGGTTTGTTCATCATTTGTTTTCGAATTTAACAACTTAAGCAAAAATTATCTGGTGCTGACTTTTGTCCAACCCAATCATAAAAGACAAAAAAATTTTTTAAAATTGAATACATAATTCAAATAAATTCCCACAGAAAGAAAAGCTCCTATGAGGTGCTTTTGCTTTGCTTTAGGCAAGTGTTTTTCTAACTAGAGATATGCAATAAGTTAAAGTTAGGTTGGTGCATTAGCCACTTTGCTTTTTTCCTCCTAAGAGAACACATTCGATTCATAATTTCACAAGAACACTCCTCACTGCATGCTAAATTTTAAGAAAACATCAACAGATGTAATTATATAAAGAAAGAAAATGGAGTGCAGATGTTACCCTGACTGAAGAGGACCACTGGTGGAGTCTGGGTCAGCTCTTTTCTGCACATGCCTGTTGTGATTAACATGGGAACGCGGAGCTCTGACAAGTAAGCGACTGCCTGCACAGCTACACAGTTTTCCAGTAATGTTTAGCAGTTAGAAACATTTTACAAATAAAGACCATACATGGTTTCATAAGGTGGGGTTGTTTTTTGGCTAACAAACTGTATTATATATAAATAAATGCAACTTTTAAAAAAAAGCAGGCCTTTGAGATTTAGTCATAGTGGATCCTGCCAAGTAATAAAACCCACACAGAAAAATGTCAGTTCCTCCTGATGCTCTGCAACACAGTACGGTAAAATTTTAAGGAGGATTCTGCCCTCTGCCCTCCTCCTATCACCATTGACAAAGTATATTCCTAATTGCCTAGAGACACTGTGAAAAATGGTTGTATATTTGCTATCATCCATGGTTACCTTCCATAAACATATTTATCTGTGTCTCAGAACTATTTGTTCTTTGATTTATTAAGGACGCTTCCTGCTGGCATAGAACTTACTCTTGGCACTTTGTCATCTTTTTTGAAACTTCTGGGGTTAAAACCAGCACAAAACCCTTGCAAAGGTAATTCCTACGGTGTTTTATGTTCCAACCTTTATTAAAGAAAGGGACTCTACCGCCGTCCTGTCCCTGCCCTCCCTCCCCAGCTCTCTGCTTGCAAACCAAGTCACAGGAGAAACCTGCTCATAGTCAGCCTACAACAAACCTTGAACGCCTTCCTATTTTCACCTCATGTTACCCCAGTCTCCTGGCTTATCCAAGGCTGCTTTTAAAATTAATTTCTTGCAATTTAATGCGGATCGTGGTAACTGACTTCACATAAAGAAGTCTTGAATAATCAATCCTGAAATCTAACAGAGTTGGAAAAAAACCAAGGTTTTCTTGACATAGAGATCACCATTCACAGCTCAACTGTCTTTTAATGGTGCCAGATCATCTCCTAAAAAGGTAAAGGGTAACGACTTTTCAAAGCACCTTCTGCAAATTAATCAAAGTAACAGTTGCTGAAGGGGACTGACAAGGAGCTTTTGCATTCGTTGTTCAGGCTGGAAACGAAGGGAGAAAGACTTGCATAGATTCCAGGGCAGCATATCCAAGAATAAGATCACGGCTAGACCTCTGTGACCTGCCTGAAGAATCAGTATCCCGTTGGATGTTGTATCCTGTTTTACTACAAGAGTACACCATGTTAGTGCAAGATAGTAATACTGAGAGAAAGCATTTTTCTCACTGAAAACCTCATACTATAAAGGGCTGATCATCTGCCTGCAACGGTGTATAAATACAGTATGAGAAGCTTCATTAAATTTAATACACTTCCCAAGAACAGCACCTATGTTACAAGAAGACAGGAGCAGGGGAAGTAACAGAAAGAATGAGGAGGGATAAAACACCATAGTTACGCATTCATGTGACAGATTAAATCATGTGATTTTAAAATGCCAAGTTTTCTCCTGTACGAAAGTAATTTATCTTTGCACGTATTTCATCCAAAGATCTTATAAATGCTTGAAATATTAAGCACGCATTCTCTAGAAGAGGAAATGCCCACACAGAGAGGGAGCCGCGACAAGGACTCCCGACCTGGCTGCTCCCTGTCCCTCACCGCAGCCCACGAGTTCCCCAGCCGAGGGGGGAAAAGCCGGACACCGCCAACGCCCTGCACCCAGAGAGCAGCTTGCCCCGCATGGGCACAACCTGCGCTCCATCACTGGGTCAGCAACAGGACCCACGTGAGGTTACGTACATCAAGTTTCCTGCACCGAACCCCAGGTACGCAGTAACTGGCAGTACTGAAGAGACTGCCCAAAACCACGCACCCCTACGAGCAACAGTCACCCCAAGTACTTTTCATGAGAATTTTATGTGAGCTGAATTCATCTACTCTTCTTGCAAATATCCCAGATATGAATGATACTAGTGACTGATTACGAGAAACACAACAATGAACATTTTACACTTACGATATAAATTATCATAAGTAAATAGACACGCTGGTTTCAGTGAAACTTCTGCAAGAGCATTTTTAGAATACCAGTTACAAAATTCCCAGTGAAGAGAACTAATGCACGTTTACAGGCCAGTGGTAGTTGCCTAGTGACAAACTTAGGACTACTTCAATTTAAAATTATAAATATTAAGTAAAGCGTGGAAATTTTTGTACTTCAAAATAAAACACTAATAAGTCCATGCATATTTTATAAAAGTTGTCTACTTAAGCTACTCAGTAAATACTGTGTTTCTACAGTACTGTTAAAAAGTACTGTAGTATTCCCTAAAAGATAATTATTTGTTTGTGTATAAATCTTGTCTCACACAATAACCAAGCACACTACTCATTGCATTATTTATCTCCAGACTGAAATAGAGCAGAAACTTCATGTAATTTTTTTCCTGGCACAATGAAAAGATATCAGAAAGTTTCACTTGTAATAATATAAACATACACAGCATTTGACAAGTCTCATAACCTTGATTCTACTCAAAGGTCAGTCTGAATGTAAGAGATGCCACTTTCTCTCTATCAGTATGTTTAAGAATGGCAGTGCCTTGAAAACAAAATAGGAGGAGAGGAAAGGGGGAGAAGGATGCGAAGTGAAGGCCTCTTGCAACCCCTCCCATCCCCCGCTATTAAATCTGCAGCCTGTGAATCCAGGCACCTGTATGCCATTCTGGAAAAACCATATGCAGTTTAATAGCTGAGAATTCGCAGAACACCTCCATCAGTTTTCACCCAGTAAAGTAAGCTTACAGAAACAACTGAGATGTTGAGAGAAAGATGGGGGAAAGCACGAATACTAGCACTATGTTTAACAAAAAACAAAATAACACTCCACAATGTCACAAAAATCCCATCCACATTAATAATTTAAAGGCAGAATTTACTCGTTTACCTTGAAAAATTTAAAAAAAAAAAGTTAGCTCTCGGCATTTACCTGCTTACAGCCAAGGAATCTACTAGTTGGTAGCAGCATGTGGGTAACCAAACAGCATCTCTTTGTACAGATAGCAATCGACAAATCCTCTTGTAGCTGAATGCATGACACTCATCATCCAACTCTAAATCCCTCACTGTTCTCCTGCCCAAGGTACCCAACCATTAATTTAGTCCTGGAAAAATGAAAGTGTGTTCAATTATGATCCACACCCCGTGTGTTCTTAGGATGCAGATAGAAGTTACAATCACTCCAGGAATTCCGGATTTTCTCATTTCTGCCTTTCAGTTGTTTTGGAGGTGAAAAAAAAGAGGAAATTAAATTCAGACTCCAACTCAACAGCAACTGGATAGACACAGAGACATCCTTCATTGTCCTAAGACACGCCAAGTCAGAAGCACTACTTCTACTCTTCAGTGGAAATGCACACATATACTAGTGAAAAAAATAGAAACATCTGCCTAGATTATTTAACTTCCTTTAGCTTATATGTCATATTTACCCAAATCACCACTTGGAAATCAAAACCTATAGGAACAGATCTTGCTGCTAGGAACAGGTACCAAGGGGTGGCTTTCCTCATGCACCTTGAAGCTGCTGCCTGGTGCTGGAGGTGCCTTCAGCGGCTGTGAGCACCCCTCCCCGACCCCGCAGTGATAGAGGGCTCTGCTTGCGCCCAGACAGCCTGCAGGACACAGAGGGACAGAATGCTTTGCCTTGCCATGGCAAACTCTCTTCCATCCTCTGCTCTGGGCCTCAGATGTGTTGCTTTCCGTAGTCATCAGATCTGGGACTTCACACCGGTCCTGGCCTTCATACAACGTCCAAAGCAACTGGGATGCACCAAGGATTAATTTGACTGACTCCACAGGATTACATCCTACGTGGATTTGGGCAAGTGTTTATTCATGATAGAGCTAAATGTGATGCAACATGAGATAGGCACGAAATGTAATGAAACAACACATTTTCTGGATCAGCAATGACTGTTTCCCTGGAAAGGCTCCAAAGAGAAACAGCTGCATAAGCAGCTAAGGCAGATGGCTACCAGAAGCTGCAGTGGGAAGCTCTCCACCACAATGCTTTTCACTTCATCCCCTTTACTAGACATGAAAATGCTTCTGGCAAAAATAGGACTGCTCAGTAGGACATTCCTGACTTACTGACTTACAGTTCATCTCGCATTTGTAGTCTCAGATTTTATCACATAAATTCATTGACAGCCACTGGATACAACAGTGCAGTCAGATGTACCCTGAATCCACTAAATAGTCAATATAGTTTTTAAAGTTTGAAACATTATAATTGAAGTCACTGAAAAATAAAATTCTATATGCCACTTCAGACAACATTAAAAGTCTCAAGAGCTAAAGTTTTATTAAAAAAAGAATACAAAAAAGAAAAAAGGTCCATTTCATAATAGGCATGATATGTTTTGTCAATCTAAGATGCAAGTCTAGTCTTGCTACAGCCCTGGTGTACCAAAAGCACTTCAATATATGTTTGCTGCCCTGAACTCAGCAACCCTATTCAGGGTTTCTCTAGACAAAGACCCCCGTACAAAGCGCTTGTCATCTCCTTTTCAACAAATCAGCCCAGCCACTGGCACAAACCACGGATGTGTCGCTATGAAATAGCGCGGTTACCAGACACGTTGGAGCTATGTGAGTATAGTGCTCTCTTGACAGTAACACGCCGTGCATTGCATGAGATGCTTGTACTTGTTACTTGTTGTTCAACGCTGCCGTACCTATACGGCTGGTTTTACTGAAAGGCAACAGAACATGACCCCGTCAAAAACAGTGATGATAAAAGTAGCTAAATATTACAGTGATTTGGAAGGTGTCCACTTAACTACATACATACATAGGAAAGGGACAGGGCTGACCTAAAACAAGAATTCTTTTCTTCATTTTTAGAAAGAGGCCAGATACCAAAACATATACCCCAAATTTCTGTGGTTAACAGGTCTATATGACATGCAAATACTAGAAGAGGAAAAAAAAATTAATTCTTCCATCAAAGGAAGGGGAAGGAGAAGGTATAGGAGCTAATTAAATTTGCCCTACAAAAAGATCAAGTAATCTTTAAAAGCATATTTTCCTCTATTGTACTGTTTTATGATCTCCTTATAAAATTAGTGAGGTTAAAAATGCTCATTTGACAAAAACAATATTCAGTTAAATGTATTTTAATGAGAGATCCTAACTCTCCAAAGGGTTATGTGAACACTACTAAAATGCACTACAGATAGTTCCAGAATCTACCTTAAAATATTATGAAGACCATCTGGATCTTGCTGAACGGACATTTTTTTTGAGAGTGACCACCACAAATACCACTGTTGGGGAAGTTCAAAGGCAGCTGGGAAACACGAGGCTCACGCACCTCTAATTGCCACCAACCCCTGCACAAAAACCCTGTCCCAGTGCAGGAAGCACAACAGGATGAGTCCACTTCTGCTTTCCATCCCACCAGTATTTTACCCTTTGTACCCCCAGCTGAGCACTCAGAAATACGTGGTTTCGTCATCTCCTGCCAAAAGCACCTATATCAGAAATTAGCAATAAGGGAGACACTGCTATTTTTCTTCTTAAAAGACTAACATGGATTTGAGGCTATCTAATCTAGGGTGACTTTGACAGAGCTCTTTCCCCAGCACTGTGCCCTGCAGTTGCTGCACTTGCAGCTGGACACGGCACAATCCAGGGATCAGGAGATCTATCTTTATTGCCCTCCTGTTTTATTGGGTCGAAATGCCAGAAGTGAAACATTAGTACATTTATTGCATTCATTTGGCTCATCTTTACTGGGATTTTTTTCTCTTTTTTGGAAGACAAGCTTCTGCATGGAAAAAACCCAACACGTGCCTTCATTTTTCCTGGATGAAATTTGGACACACTTGTCCATCCATCCTCTCTGTCCCTCAGATATATGTACTAATATTAGATTTGCATATAAAAGCCTTCCCATAGTTTGAAATTACAACAATGGTATGAAAGACATTTGCAACTTATAGTCTGCTATGCAACACATTAAAGAAAGGCTGTATGCATTCAGTGTGCTAGAAGGTCAAGAGTTCCTGTGTTGATGCACCAAAGCTGTCAGGACTTTGTTATTTAGAGCTTTTTTGAAGAGCTCTCTCAGGTGGCAATGGTCATATTTAAATATGTTGACTTTATCTCAGAGCTTTTATAGCAATTTACAAAAATAAACTTTAAAAAATTGCAATTGGTAGACATAATACAGAAAAGAATCTCTAGAAACTTGCAGTTCCCCTGCACCACAGTTACAGTTATCTGAAGAAAACCTGCACATCATCTGAAAAGAAATGTTATACTATTTCTAATAAACAGATTATCCACCAGAAATCGGGCAAGTGCTTTAATCCAAAAAAACTCCTCAAATAAAGGACAAAATAAACTCTCTAACGTCCTTTGGAATTAAGAGCATATTTGCTGTTTTCTTACCTGTCTTTCACTGTAATCAACATGAGGGGAAAAAAACCCCACACCCAAAACCCAGAAGAGATTGCTGCTTTTTTTTTTTTTTTTTTTGGCCAGCCGCTTAAACAATCAAAATGAAAACGAGATAAACCTTGCCGAAAGAATGTTGACTGACTATCCCGGTCATTAATATGGTTGGCAGCATGTAAGTACCTTGCCTTTTTTTTTTTTTTTGGTAGGCTTATGCCTGTCATACTGAGATAATGCTTTAAGGCTATGCTTAAAAACTTAGTAAGAAAACCCAAAACAAAGCCATGAAATAAAACAATTCATCCAGAGACAGACAACTGGTGAACAGAGATGAAGAAACAAAGGCACCAAGAGCCTCACCTCCGAGCACAGCAGAGACCCAGCCGGGAGTCTTGGGAGCCTCGCAAGTAGTGACACTTGTGAGATTGGGACTGCAAGAAATCCTCTACAATCCTCTACAATCAATCCTTCTTTAGTTAAACGGGGCAGGGGCTGGCCAGCCAGTAGAGGACTTGTCTACAGACCCAGAGGAAGGGATTTCTCATGCTTTATGGCATCCAAAGCATGTAGACAAGTTGGTCAACAACCATGGCTTTGCTACAGGAAGAAGTAGGTAATATGCTTTTAAAAAGAAAACGAACAAAAAATAGAACTCCGTTGCTACAGCCTGGTCTGTCTACAGAGATGAAATACTACACTGAACCTAATTTTTTTTTCTTTAGTTAAACAACAATTACAACAATCTAAAAAAATGGCTAAGCTTCCACTTAGAATCTGGCTTTTAAAAGTAAGTGGCAAGTCATTTCAAGGTCATTTCACAGAATACTTTAAAATATGTTCTAAAATACATTTTTATATTAGGTGAATTCTTAGCCAACAGCCAATTAAGACTTGGCTTTTAGAAGCCAGTACTGGGTAAATGACTTGTACAGAACTAGCCACCAGATCTGGAGTCAGAATCCAGATTTTTAAATTATTACTTATTTTTAAACTGCTGAATCATTTAATCCCATCATTTCTAACTTTCCTAAGCAGAAGGACTGTACAGTAGTGTCTGGCAGCTATAGCTCAGGTCAACATGCAATGTTGTACAAGAAGGCAGCAATTCTGGGCTCCTGGGCAATAAATATTTTTTTCCAGCTCATCATGTTATGTTCAAAGCCAGTGCATTTTCCAGTGCTACCATTCACAGCCAGTTAACTAGTAAAGCCAAATATAGCTCCAAAGAGTCATAACCTGTTTTTTTTTCTCCAGTTTAACTGGTCACTCGCACATACCAGTTTACTATAGGTAGACAATGCTTTTACTTTTTACATTTTTATTTATGATTTGAATACACTAGGAACAGACCAACCAGCACCTCTTAGCAATATGGCATCCAAAAGTGTCAACAAGCAAGATGAACTTTAACAGTTCACATAACTACAATTAGAAAATGTATCTTTAGCATAACATTTTTAGGAAGGTTTCTGATAGCAGGGAAAGTTAACAGCACTCACAGAACCAACAAACCAGGCTGCTGGCACAGCATATTGCACAACAAAAATTAGATTTTAGCACCTCTAGTTCTTATTTCCAAAACCTTTTTGGCTGAAAACAAAAAGGTACATAACAGCCCTTATTACTAAAGAAAAGGGTTTTGAAACATAGAAGAAAATAGGTGAAAAAATATGAAAAGGAGCATGCTTCAAAGAGATGGGCAGAGAGTTGAAGACAAACTTTGGCAGCAAATTGCACGTCATGAGGTGTAATCGTCTGTTTTACACCAACATCCGACACAACAGAAGGGAGATAAACATACACAGAGTTATTTACACAGCCACAGAGTAATGACTCTGTTTTCACATTCCAGCCAGGGTGAAATTCAGACGCAGGCACCTGCCTGACCGACACCGGCTGCTCTTGTTCCGCCGCTGTCAGGGCTGTACCTGGGCTGGCAGCAGTGCAGCTCCTACCGCGGGTCGGTGCCTCCAGCCCCGCAGGGCAGCCCAGCCCTCGCACCCCGCCGCCGGCCGGGCAGGCAGTGACCCCGCGGCAGCCCCACCAGGCACGACCAGCCCTCACCTGGCAAGAAAGGAAATAGTTGCATACACGGGAAGCCTACCTCGCTAAAAACAAACAAACAAACAAGGGAAAAAGGAAAATACAACGTGCGAGAAATGCCTTCGCCTTCCACGGAGCACCTGGTGATCAGCATAACTTGTTATTAAGGATCTGGGCGAGCAGCCCTGGGCAGGAAGTTCACGACCATCCCTTGCGATGTTTTCTAATCTCAGCTGCAATTTACCCTGGGGCAGTTGTTTTATCTCAAATGTAAATCCAGCGAGGATGGCAGAGAGTACTGGCAGGATGGGGAGGTGGACACCAGTCACACAGAGGTTTGGGGTTTTTTTTTTTGCTGTTGCACAGGTCCTTTTAAAGCTGCTCTTGTAACTCATTCAAAGGGGCAGTGGAAACAAGCAACGCAAGACTAGTTCAAAGTCTGACATAACCACATGGTTCCTTTTAAGTATCTTAGTCAAATGAACGAATCCAGAAAGTGATGCAAGACAAAGAAGGCCGTATCTCTTGGTTGGTTTCTTAAGAAGAAACAGGCACAACCTTGGGAAAAACAAGCTGTTATTCAGGGCTGAAATAGGAGCAGCAAATGCCCAAGGCAAAATGCAAACTTTGAAAAACTAATCAGGATTTGATCTAGCAGTGTTACCCAGACTATTAGAGAGAGAAGGTGAAATGAATAACAGTTCTGGTTGGATTCCAGGTAACTATGTAGTATTCCTCTTTGGGTCTTCCCTAATGTAGATTAGGTATTTCAGCCTCTCCTACGGGTCCCATTCTCCGAAGCTCTGACCATTCTTGCTGCTCTGCTCTGGACCTCCCCTAGTTTATCTGCCTCTCGCCTATAACAGGTGCCTCAAACTGGGCAAGAAATTTTAGCTGGTGTTTCACCCGCATCAACTAAATGGGAAGGAAACCACCCCAGTGCCTGACACCACAGGCCTCCGGACAGGCTTCCAGGATCAGCTGCCCTTGGGGCAGCACTACGTCCCATGGGACTCAGGCTTACTGTGTGCTTAGTTACAAGCACTAGATCATCTTCTGTAGCGTATTACAAATTTTCTCTGGGTGCTGCACTCTGTTAGAAGGGTCATAATTCTCTAGTAGCTTTTAGAAATTTTATCCTCTTGATCTCAGACCATTTCTCCAACTTTTCAAGATTTTTTTAAAATCCTAATCCTGCACCTCAAAACGCTTACAGCTCATTCCAGTTCGGTTACATCTGCACCTCCTCGATCCAATACCCAAATTTTTAATAAGTATAACAAATATCAGCCTACCACAGGAATCGCTGAAATCCCAGTTAAAGTGTTTCCCCAGTCTGGCAGCAAACTATTGCTAGCACCACTGCAAACACAGTTCTTCAGCTGCCCATGTGACATAACGTAAACCACATCCACGAGTTCTCTCATTAAAGCAAGGGCTCTACAAGGGTCAAGTCAGAATTGGAACTTCTTCTCTCAGACATGCTGGGCCAATTTCTTCTTAGAGGAGGAAGATACCTCTATCTGGCTGTAGCGTTCACCACCAGTGCAAGATGTCACCATTACCCACTTCATCCCTCATCTCCCACGAGGCTAGATTAACAGGCCCACAGCTCTCATGTATTTCTAATTTAAAACTCGTTTAGCTGTGAAGTACAGCTCTTCTGTTAGTTGAAATGATATAATGCTTGTCCTTCTCTCTGCCATCACCCAGGACCCAGAACGAAACCAAGGCCCATTTGGGTGCCTGTCAGACTCTCACGGTTCTGGAAGATTTGATCAGGACAGCAGCTCTCCTTGTGAAGGCTTTTTCACCACAGAAATACTTACAAAACTGTAATGGCATCACATTATGGTATCAACTCAGATTATTTTTCAATAAGCACTTTTCAGATATACACGTGGATATACAAATATCCTAGAAACCTGAAATGGCAAACAGGTGTCTACCTTAGTTTGCAGAACCCTGGCTGTCTGCAGACACAAACAGATTTTGTGTGTAAGTCTGGATGTGTTAGGCAACGTGGGAATTTTGAGAACTGACACAAATTAATCCACCTTTAAACACCATAGCAGAGAAAGTAAAGCAAATTAAACCAATTTCAAGGGCATCAGAGGCGAATTTCTACTTTGTCATGACACCAGATCCCAGTTAATTTTTTTTTAACCACAGCTCCATCACTGTTAAGGCATGTTAGAGAGACAGTACAAATGAAATTCCGTTATCAGCTTCTACTGAAATATTTTACATTCTACTGAAAGTGTATTAAAAGCGATCTGTACAAATGCTTAAAACAGAAAACAACATAGAATTAGATTTGTCAGCAGAAAGAGAGCAACCACATCCCCAAAAACCTGGTTCTCAGGACAGACATGGGAACCTCAGAAAGGACCCGAGCTGTAGGAGACAGGAAATTGCCTTATTGTCTGAAATCTGGCTTTTAGCAGCCAAGTTTTTAATCACTTCTTGGTAGCAAAAGTTATGTATTTCCTCACTTATCAGTACACAAACATTACCAAAGCGAAGCTGGAAACGTAGCTAACAACAAACCCGTAACAACCATATCTGGCACCGTCGGGGCTTCTCTGAAGCCAAGAGAAAGCCCTGACCCAAGCAAAGGCTGGGTGGGGGTTGTGTGCCAGGGGCCACCAGGAGCACCCCTGGCCCCCCCCACACCACCCTGCCCGCCGGATGGACACACAGCCCCGCTGCTTCACTGGTCAAACCCAAAAGCACTACAAAGCCACAGTTCAGGGAACGCACCCTGTGGAACTTTTGTTTCATTCAAACTTAATTAAACCACTTGTGGTGACAATAGTAGCGTTTTGTGTGAACGTAACTGGGTGTTACTCCCTGTGGGAATCTTTATAAAATATCTAGGAAACCAGGTCCGGGTGGGACAGTTCCCTTCTGTCGATTACGTGCAAAGCCATTAAGCAAGGGACAGAGGAACACCACAGTGCTGTTCAAGTACAGATGCAGAGCTACTGGTATCTTGCAAGCTAAAAATTTTAAAATTCCCAAATGTTTGAAAAAGTCCTATTTAGGCTGTCTGATTATGTTACTTTGGCCAGGCTTCATTGCTTTTCATGACCGATAAAGCTGAAAAATCGTGTGTTTGTGGAAATGTCTGTAGGATAATAAAAATAAAGTGATTTCATTACCAAATCACATGCCAAACATTTGCCTTTGCTGATGTAATTTGGCCCAATCTCAGTTTAAAACACTGCTCAAAGAGTCAAATACTTTGTTTTGTTTTCAAAGAACCCTGTCTGCTGTGTGTCCTGTCATCACCCGAGCTTCTCCCCATCCCCTCTCTAAAAATCCTTAAGGAAACAAATGCATAGACAATGTTCAACAACTATGGTTTCACTGCATGTTCATAGGTGATTTGCTGCTTCTCCCCTCATCTCAAATTTTCCTTACCACTCACTCCCATTAGTCCTATATCTTCTACTACTTTGAAGTAAGTCTGGTTACTTATTACAATTATTAAAAATAATTTTACATTGGAAATCCACTGCAAGGCTTTAGGTGCCCTGTCCTAAGAGGCAAAAGCAAAGAAGCATAGATACCAAAATAAACAGCTTGGTTTTTAAGTATACCAAACACACATAGGTGCCACTTAAAAAGTCAGTAAAATAATATCTCCAACACCTCAATAGCTTCTGAATTCTGCTATCCAAGCACCGTGCATTTGGATTTAAAATAAGCAGCTGAATGTCTTTCTGTGAAAAGTCACAAACTTTCATTCACAAAACTTCCTATAAATATGGCAGTCAACTTCTAGTTTCAAGTTTTATGACCTTCACAGGAATGCATTTTTACTACGATAAGCAAGTTAGCAATGCTATCTAATGCATCTAAGATAAGTTTGGTGTGTTCATTATAAAACCTGACTATCAGGTTTGGCAATCTCCCCATTTCAATTATTATTTTGAAGAGATTAGTAAATCCAGCAAGAGAGATGTGCCATCTGGATATTCGCTCTTTATAGAATAAACAGGTTAAAGTTTTCATTATAATAAGGATACTTTTGAGTTAAGAGCACAACTGGCATTCCCTTCTTTCATCTTACAATTCAATTACTCACTTGAAAAAACAAGTATGTCTCAAGGGACACAATCAGGCACGACACTCGAACACACAAATTCACTGGCTTCTGTACCAATATATACAGAACAGGAGAAACCTAGTTGAAAGTCCAAGTTGCCTTTGAAGGATCAACAAATGCCAGTGCTTAGGAGGAAATTTAGCCACAGTACCAGCAGGTTTATACATGCTGGATGATTTGCTTAATTAAAAGACAAGTATTTGTTTAGCACTACAGAGGAAAGCGGAGAGAGGGGAAAGGAAGACATCTAGAACCCAACCTGCCTCATTTACCACGAGGGCTAAGACTGCAGATTAGGATGTTTGTAAACAACCGAGGACTGGTAGGAAGCCAATTTCTACCTAATAACAAGGAGAGAGACCTGGTATCCACTCATCATCCTGCTGATTACCCTACAGCTACCTAACGTGGCAGCACCCAGCACGGCCTAGGAATACCTCTCCCTTTCTCAACTCTGTAGGAAGGAGAGCACCAGGCAAAATACGTTTTATTAACTACCAAATCATTCATTTGACAGTCTTTGGAAATGAAGACAACATGAAAAGGAACAGAAGGGGCTTGGCAGATAAAGACCATCCCATTTCATCATTCATGGGTACGTGAGTGTGGTTAGTACAGGGAGATGAGGCTCAGAGCCAGTGCTGAGTCAGTCACAAAACCTCCAGCCTCCATCCTCATGTCTGGCCCAGGGCTTCTCTTCAGCTGACTCATATCCTTGCCCCCAACTTTCCTCCACTCCTGTCCTCCCTCAAGCCCCCCCTCAAGCCACACGCTCTCTGTAATGGTGCCCCGGCTAAAGCAGCACTCTGCCAGAGGAGCCCGCGGAAGGCTCCCTACAGCAGAGACGCCAATGCCACCGAGTCCAAGTAGGACTGACAGCATGTGACGCTACTGAAAAGAGCCACTGTGTTTTTATGCAAGCCCTGGAAGTGTGGTGATAAACAATTTTAGAGTCATTCTCTCGCAGTAAGTTTCCCAACAGGAGTTTTTGGAAGGGAACTTGATCTATTATAAAACAAGATTTGAAGGGCCAAGTCCAGAATGAGGGAAACAGGAGAGGCCAACAGGATCCGAGTTCAAGATCACTTCATTTGTTTTTCAGGAATCTGTATGATATATATATATATACACACACATATGCCTACAAATGCACGTATGTATGTATTTATATACCAAGCACTCAAAAATTCTTAGCTCAATTTTATTTAGTTGCTTTATGTTCTCTAGTTAGGCCTGGAAGCCACAGCTCAGACTGTACAATCCTCTGCCCAGGACCTGTACCCAAAGGGGGTCTACAATAGAGACAATGCTCAGAAGACCAAAACCATGCACAGGAGTTTACTGCTTCCCTTGTGCCACGCCATCATCTGAAACTGGGTATATCCAGACAGAAATGCTGGAGTCTACCAAGGCAGCTGATAACTACACATTAGCACTTTAAATAAAGTTTCCTTAGTTCTCCCAAGTGTATGTGTTTTGAAAAAAACAGCATATGTGTTTGAGGGGGACATTTGCATGCTTTAGAGAATCAACACCTCCCTTCAGAGTAAGTCCGGGATGTTTTCATGTGCAGTGATCTCTGCTGTCCTCAAGCATGAGTCTACAGTCATGGGAGAGCCAGAATTTCAGGTGCACAGCATGAGCCAGGTTCTGCCCTCTGATACATGCACATATCTCGAACATCAGTGGGAGCCTCACTTATATGTGCACACACATATCTGTATCATTTACACAGGTAAACTGTCAGTAAATCAAGTAAAGAATCTACTCCATACAGAGAGGTTTAAATAAATCTTTAGAGACACTCACATATGTCTTAAAAAGGCTATTGAATACACTCTGCAACTAGCTGGATGAACTCTTGTTCATCATCATATTAAGTTTTGCATGTTCAAAAATTTAAAGAGACATTCAAACTGCTAGCATTGTGAACAACATATGTGAAACCTTTAATCTTGTTCAATTGTCTAGCTATGTTTCATTCCATGAAGAAACAAATAATCATTACAGATTCCAAGCATGCTACTCTGCATTGATTAGTAAAAGATGAAAATGAGAGAGAAACTTTGCTTCTCTTCTAGACACGCTTGCAAAAAATCAGAGTATGATTTCTAAAGTTTTGGCTACTTAGGACAGACTCTGTTTCTCTCTAATACTGTTGAACTGTGCAAATGGCAGCTCCAGAAACAGCTGTTCTGGACAGTACTCATTCCCATTTTACAAGTGTGTGATGGAAGGAAGTGTATGTTTGATGCAGATTTAACATACATACATACAGATGGCCTCCTACAGTTTCAAGGAGAGTTCGTTTCTGCCCCATTTGTGTGCATGTCTTTCTGCAGGACTTTGGTTTCGGGTTTTTTTTTCTTCTAAAGAATTAAAGGGAAAATGAAGTCCACAGTAAGGCAACTCTGAAATAGCAGTGGGTTTGAACTTCTTGAAAATTGTTCAACTGGCTTTATTCATCCTGCTTAAAATCATATCATTGTAGAAACTCTGAAAGCCATATTTGGCAACGTTCTTCAAAAGTAGTTAAGACACAGGATTATTGTTATTTAGTTGGAGTGGAATGTTCTGCATGTATAAAACTTGTGTAGATTGTGATGAGTGGCATAAGTGTGCCTGAAGAGTTTATAAGCACAAAGATCAACAAATACAGTATTCAGCTTGAATACTGTGAAAAACATCAATGGTTTTTAGGTGAGGCAGCAGGTTCTTGGTTTGTAAAAAACCCAAATCCCCCAACAACCAAAACAGAACACCTACAACAGTAAAACCCCCCCATGAGTAGTTTAGATCCCGGTTGTGGTTCATCTCCTTTGTCTCCTCCAAAGATTGGGAAGATTGCAAGAAGCCACACAGATTGCAAAGCCGTATCTGAGAAGAACTGAGAGCTGCAGACTCAGCTACACAGCTCATAGCCACAACCTCATATAAAGCCTTCAGGTCATTTTTTTTTTTTTTTTTAAATGATGCCTACTAGCAACTTTGGCTTTGTTTACAGAACTGCAATAGCAAAAATCCACTTAGCTCATTTTGTGATCCTGCTTTAACAAGTAGGATTTTTACTCCAGGCTGATCTACTTCAACTAGTCCCCAGGCAGCTCCACAGAGGTGAGCGCTGGGCACTGCTGTCAGGATTTAGCCTGCTAACTCCTGTTTGCCTGCTTCGCTGCTAAAAACGGTAGCTGGCATAACACGCAAGACAGAAACTTAAAATCACCAGTTGCACTGAAGGAAAATCATGGTATGTATATTGTAGCCTAATCTCTCTGCAGTGGCATTTTGGTTGGACTGCCAGCATTTCTGAGAATTCCTTATCAACAAGTGGGGCTGTCAAAGCACACCACCACAATGATCTGGGAGTCTGCAATCTTCTCCCAATGTGTCTCCTCTCATTCACGTTGCATAGATAGGCTTTCACAGCAGACTGTGATTCAAATGTGAGGAATGTTTGGTAGATATCCCCACAGAGCCCGCAGACTGCACTAACTGCTTTCATTTGCAGCAATCTGAAGATTCATGTTTCTCTCATTAAATCAGAGATGACACAATGAAGCGCAGGTCTGGGCATGATCCACATTCAAAATGAACATCTAGAAGTATTTCACAGAATATCTGTACATACACTGTTCATATCAGACATTCCATATTCATTTGCAATTTGATCATACGTGCATCATAAATACGTCCGTTAATTTCTGCAAATACTCACACTATGCCACTAAACATAAATCTTTACTCTCAAAGAGCAGTAATATCATACATTCAACACTGCAGAAGGTGTTGATTAGCCTCCTACTCGGCAACCTCGTAAAGCATTACACAGGCTGTATTTTATGTACCAATTTCCATGAGTCTTCTCACTATATATAAAACCGAATCACTTTGCTTAAGAACTTTGCAGAACCAGGCCTTGGCTTTGTAATGTCACACTTGAGAGAAGTATGTCATTTTTATATTTCACAGGGCTCTTAAAACTGCTTTTTTGTGTTGCAAATACTTCCTCAAACTAACCACAGAAATCCGGACCCAGGGCTGTATGTGTAGGTGAAGTGTATGTGCAGTATCTCCTATCATTAGATAATCATCAGACACTTTCTCATTCCTTCCCTTTCCTGTCTGTTTTCATCACAAAGATGCTCAATGACATATGTTTAAGGCTTTTTCAAAAGAACAAAAAGGAGGAAGGAAGCACAGGTCAAAAAGGGAAACAAAGGGAAAAAGGAAAGGAAAAAAAACCCAGAGGCTGTCAGGAAAGCAGTGCAAATAGCTGTAAGGGCACTCTTCATTTTCTCAATAAAACTGTAGTAAGGATACTTATTACCTTAGAAAAAGTTAAGAACAATTGGAGGCTTATTAAAAATGAATAAATAAAACCAGAGGCCTCTATATGTACCGAAGCATAACATGGTGGTGTTCTCCCTGGTGCTTTTGAGAAGCTTCAATGCAATGATGCAAACAAGAAGAAAGAGACCTTCTACACTGCCTGTCTGAGTCTACAAAATAACACTTCAGTGATAGTTTTGATGAAAAAGTCCTCCATAGTTTGGTGTCTAGTTACTCCCCAGGGTGCCCTTCCTTGCTGTTCTACTTGTATAGAGTCTCTATTATAGAGTGTTCTTACCCTTCTTGGGACAACTTTTAGCTATCACTTGCATTAAAGAAGTGAATTGCTTTCAAAGCTATTAAAAATATTCTGTGACAGCCAGATGAAACAACTGGCATGAACTAGTATATTTTGTAAAGTTCTGTCAACAAGATTTATCCCAACATTTGGTGGTTCTCTCCATCAAAATATGGTATTGCATGCTTTGCTGAAGAGAAGATAAGTTCCTGTCCCTTACACAACCAAACAGACCAACTCCTTCAGTAAATACCACATAGCAATGATCCACATTCTGCTTGTGAAAAAGCTGTTACAGCAATGATCCACATTCTGCTTGTGAAAAAGCTGTTACAGGAAAGTATTTAAATCCCTAAATAGTGCAGGATTTTCTTTTGCTGTCATTTAGTAACTAGAGCCAATACTACGTGACAACGACAGATGCTCAGGCCTCCAAGTAGCACTTTCCAGACAACAGCTTAGGAACTGCTGTTGAAACACTTTTGGCCAGCCCTGGTCTCTTACAGCATGCACCAAGCAGCAAATAGAGGAACCTGCTGAATATACTATGGATTGCATCTTGCAAAACCCTGTTTAATAAAGCAAGTAGTTCTTGTGATCCTGGCATGAACGAAGCCTACTGCCTCATGAGTTTACATCTCATGCCTGATTGACATTGATATCTGAATACGGCAGAAAACTCTTCTGCCACGATTGAGGTAGATTGTAAAGCAGGGTGCTTTTAGGACCATTCTTACATGCTGTGCGTTTACACAAAACTTGCAGAACAAAAATACCTGAAAATTTGTCAAAATAGTTGGTATCAGTCAGTTTCAAAAGGTATATTAAAGGGAGAGTTACATGAATGGACACATTGCATGTGATGGCATAATCCTTGCTTCTAAATTAGAACAAGTTTAAAAGATTCTAAGCTATGAAATCAAAAAATGAACTTCTCCGCTTACCTTAGTGTTCATACAAGATTTTCCTCGTTTATACTCTTTGTGACTTGCTCTTTTATCAAGCTTGTTCCACAAAGCTTTGGCCTTCCATGTGGTCACTCTTGACTTCAGTTTGGTGTAAAAGTTTCTATTGTCCAAAGGATCTAATTCAAGTTGGCGAGTGAGAATATTAAAGGCCTGAATGGTACCTTTGCATGTTGATGCTTGTACAAAGTTTTCAAATATCTGGCCAGCTTGACTGTATTTTTCATCATCGTTTTCACCCATGTTCTGAGAGACGTGTTTGAAAAGGATTAAGCTGGAGCTCTTGTGCTGGGGTACAGGTGATCAACACTACCAAGCACTTCCAAGCATGTTACTCCTAGAAAAGACAAACACAGGTTACGTTAAAGCAGGTTCTGCCTAACAAAATTAAGTCCACAAACCGTATATCCAATATGAACATAAAACCACAGCATATGGTGACTGGATAACCAGGTACAAAGAGTTAGTAGCGGCATCCAAGATAAGTGTTAGAAGTAAACATAACATACTTGTGCTGTCATGACATGTACTTCACAAAGACTGTCATAAAACCCCTACAAACTCAAGCCTACTGCTTCAAAAACAACCAGCTACACTCAGAGCCTGAGGATTTCTTTAATTTTTGTTCAGTGATAAGTGCCAGATAACAGATGAAGAAAAACCGAACATCCAGATGTTTTTCCCAAGCAGGATTTATGTCACAGCCAGTACATGTCTGGTAACGTTTTGGTCTTAAGAATTCTTAGAAACCTGCAGCCAAAAGTCAACACTATTGGAGGAAATTTTCTCCCATTGCATAAGCTAGGGTCAAGAGCACAGCTTAGCCAAAGCAATTTAGAATTAGCACCATCATTTGCCACGAGCAAATGCACAAAACAGGCTAACCAGAAATATTATCACAAGTTACACCAGAACTGAAGAAACAGAAAACAAGTAACCACAGAGAGCTCCCCTTTTTCTCACTCTCTTGCCAAAATCAGAAAGGGTTCGGTGCTTTAATGCATAGAAAGGAATTTTATCTCCACGTCTCCACATGCGAAATGCTGAAGTTATGCATTTGGAGTCTTACCTTGTCATGTGCTGATGATATAAAGTAATGATGTTTGGCCCGCTAAGCCCCACTGGCTTTTCCTAGTAACACGATCACAGTGAAACTGTGCCTGATTCCAGATACATATCCTTACATTCGGTAAGGGCAATGCTATTCTAAATTAGCATAAGTTCGCAAGAACTAAAGTACTTTCATTGCGGCACTCCCTTATCCTTCTTTAACCTTGCTCTCAATCTCTAATGGGGAGCATCTTAGAGTCAGCCAAGGTCCATAGAAAATATCCAAGTGGCTTTCCCATTTTCCAAGAAAATTGTTACAGGTTATGTATAAACTTGTCCTCAAAAGAGGGTCTAGCTGGACTTATGTCCAGAGATTTAAGTCATGTATTCTTTTTCCTGCTATTAAAGAATTAACTACCAGTCCAAGAAATCGAAAACTGAATCAATGCTTGCCTAACCTCCCACATAATTAGTTATTTTGCTTGGAACATCATCTGTTGGCTGATAGTTTTAGAATAAGTTGTTAGAAAGGCCTTTGAAGTTTTGCTTTTTAATTTAACACTGTTCACAAACTATTCATTCTCTGCTTGCATTTCCTTCAAAGAAGAAAAGAGAAAACATAACCAGGGTATTTAAGTAAAGAAGAGACCTACCATGTCTATCTTATAATCCTCTAATACTGAAAAATATTATGCAACTTATTAAAGAGATCCCATGGGGAGATACAAGGAAGCATTTGGAATACTCACATTCCCTGGCTGCACTCAAAATAAATAACCTTTGTGTGCACATCATCAGTCTGTTGTTGGTTTGTGGGTAAAATAAATTGGCAATGCTGAGAGTTTGTACATTTTCTTAGACCAAATGTCATGATTAAATATTTGGTGCCAAGAATAAGTCAGGAAATTTCTGTTTTCCCCCCTGAATACTTCATTTATAATACGCTCCATGCCCTTTTCTAAAGAGTTTTGTGGCTCTGTGAGGTAAAAGCACAAACATTTTATATGCCCTGAATTCCAGAAGGTCTAATTTTTCAAGAAACTGAGTGCCGTGAACTCCCATTGACTCCAAAGGAGTTGAGGACATCCAGCACCTTTCCAGGTTCAAGTCCCCAGTGATTAACAAGCAAACCCCTCCAACAACTGCATGCCGGCAGGAGGGAGCCCGGCCACCGTGGCTGCCCTGGTGCAGGTGCCAGGCAGGTCCACCGGGATGACCCTCACCAGCCCTGGCTTTGGGAACGCAGAGCTACACAGCGGGTTTTGGGTCAGTCCAAAACCAGGCAATAGATGCAGAAGTTCCTAGGGAAAGGGTAGGGGACTGCCGCGCGGAAAGGCTGGTGTATGTCTGGGCTTAAGCTTTATACGCGAGTGCTATTACAAGTGGAAGGCAGCACAGGGCAACTAAAGCCAGCAACAGCACAGTGTAAGGCGCTGCAATGTGGCTTAAACAGCTTGATATACAGGCTTCCCAGGATTCGAGACCCATTAAAAAAAAAAAATTAAAATCAAAAGATAAACACTGACTTTACCTGACTTCCATACCTGCTTGAGATATTTTTTATAATAGAAAATCCAAAGTATTTTTCTTTTCTCTCAAAGTAATTATGAAAAGTTTCCTGGGGAGCGGGAAAGTGTCAGTGAGAAGTGTTCCACTTTGGACATTTCAGCTAAGGGAGCAGCAGCCAGATTAGGTTTTCTTAATTGCTACAAGCTCACATCGCTACTGCCTCAGTGCTACCAAAGACTTTCATCAGCTATAAAACAATACTTCCTCTCCGTTGTTTTCATTAGCCCACCACAAGACAGTTATCGTGTTCATGTAACACAAATATCTTTAAAAGTTAACTCCGGCATAATTGATAAGGTAATCTGATCACAAGCTCTTTAATATATTTTCTGCTCACATAGATGACATTTTTATAGCCTCAGTTGTTTCCATCCAGCAAAGAAGAGGAGGAAAAGAAAAGCTAAAAGAGTAGAGCGAGATCTGAGCCAACCAAGGAAGAGAAGCAGCATGTGCCAGGGCTGATAATGGTGAGGAGAAGGCAGAAGAGATGGTTGGCAGGAGCCACTGCAGCCAAAGGGAAGGGTGAAAAAAAAAAACAAACCATTTTTAGTGTGATGCAAACCAGTGGAAGTAGGTGTTGCACACGCATGCACGTACGCACAAACACGTGCAGCAAGGCCTGGGCTTTCTCTGCCTTTCCACTGGCGAAGAGAGCAGCTGGGAAGCAAAGACAGGACACCTTCCCCAGCCTTAAAACGTCCCCTCTCCGACACTACAAAGCCAGGACTGAGGCCACTCTTTTGAGGCACAAAATTTTCTCCTCGTGAACTTCTAAAACACTCCTATCTTGTCCACACTGAAAAGTTGTGGAGTGGCATCTCAGCGGAGACATTTGCTCACCAGCAAAGCATTTCTCCTCGCTGTGTCAGAGGTCATGTTCTCAAAAAAAGCCACATTTTGTGGTCAAAAGGCAGAATGAGACAGGAGACACTGGTTACTGGGGTTTCTGGCTTGCTGGAAATACCACTTTTTTTTTTTGGCATGAATACTGTTGACAGATGACAGAGAGGAAGATGGTGCTCCAAGTATATGCAGCTCATGGAAATGTATGCATTTTTTTCTGAGGAGTCACCAATATTTCACTGCAGTATTGTACATAACTCATTAGAAACAATGCAATAAGGACAAGAAGTAGAACAGAGTAATTCTTAACTATAATTAAAGTTTCCTGTTCTATAACTGTCTCAAAGACTTAAGAGACAATGCATAAGCTGCTTACCTGTAGTGGGGAGAAAAACCCCCAAAAAACAACAACCCACAATAGTGTTTGGGGAAATACGTGAGTTCTTAGAGTACTATCATTTACCCTTTTTCTTCCTTCATCATATGGATGACTCTAGGGATGAAATACAGATCCAAAAGTCACATCAAGGTGAGTATTGATGCTGAAACTGCAAACTATGCTTGTCAAAGTGACCGCTGAACTTCCTCTGGAAGCACAATTGAAAAAAAAAAAAGTTTATTTGAAACTTTACTGAAGTGCTACAGAGCCCCCAAAAAATTGGGCCACAGAAAGAAAGAACATTAGAGAGCAGGAAATAGCCTGGACAAACAGTTCTTTTAAGTCAGAACTGAAGCACCCATGGGTTACAGTCACAGCTAACAAGAACTGAAGCACCCGTGGGTTACAGTCACAGCTAACAAGAACTGTCATTTTAGGTCCCACGCATGACGTATGAAGCACATACAAGAATTTGGCCTTCCACGCAGCTTCCCTTAGTATTACAGGAGTCTCTGGAGAGCTCCCAGACACAAAGGGCAGACACTGGGAAGAAGAAGGGTTGCATTTTGACGATGCCTTCTACTGCAATGCTAGCCCAACCCCCTTTATGCCTCCAGTCAGGGGCAAGCAGGAATGCCAGATAAGAAAGTCTGAGAAGTGCTGTTCATGCCTGGTGGCTACCCAAGGAGAAAGTGAAGATCTTATTACAAGTTAAAGGAAAGCAGTGCAGAAGGGACAGAAAGTAGAAGTTAAAGCAGTGGTGCATGTACAGATGTATACGTATGAAAGCAAATGCCTCCAGTCTTGGCTGATATTTCCTGTCAGTGAAACAAACCCTGGTTTTGAGAATAGCGAAAAAAATGCCTCCACTGTCAGGGTAATTCCACTAATTATCACTAGTTAAAAGGATGTATGGAGCTGGTTCACGCATGCACATGAAGCCTTTCAGCATAATACAGCAAGCAATAAAATTGACATATAGGAGTCATTAAAATAACTTAAATTTTTTGACAGCAGTACTGTGTGCATTGCTTGTGAGCAGTGTTTTGAGGTAGTACACTCAAAAATTAAAAACTCTTTTTGGCTTAGTTGCCCCACCAGAGATAGAGAAAAAAAAAAATCTAACTGTAATTCAAACTTGCAGCACTTAAGTCCTTCCTTAGTCCCTTAATGCTCTGTTTCTAATATTTGAAAACATGTTCCTCAGGGAGATTGGAAAAGAATTAAATTCCTCGCATTTCAATGCCACTAATCCCGATTCCATTTTCAATACAGCCCTAAATCTGCTATGTTTACCAAGAATAAATTCTTTTATTAAGACTTCAGTTTGGCATGCAGGATACAATACATTTATTGTTTGCTTAAGGTTAGTAACATCAACAGAAACAAGAGACTGGATTCTGCAGCACCTGTAGTAATCATTTACTTTGGGCCTTCCTCATCATCAGTAAAAACTGCAGTATTTCTGCTCTCTCTTCCCTGTCATAACAGTCCAAACTCTCAATACCATTACAATGAGTGAAACGTGCGAGTGCGACTGGCTGTGTTACAGGACCTTCTCGGTTTTTCAACTTAGTTTCTGCTCACATTAGGCACTTTGTTTTCATGGTGACCATTTTAAATATAAATATTTCTATCTGGAGGAAACATAGCTTTTTGGTGGTTTGGTTTCTTTGCATGTTTTCCTAGAACTGACATAAAAGGAAAAAAAAATTAAATGTGATTCTTGTAACAACTGAAGCACTCCCTTGCTTTCTTTGTAAAAATAGTTAAAACCCCACAAAAATACATTTGCCTAAAATACTTGTTTTCTATTGATGACAAACAGAAAACACATTTCTTAAGATGCACAATCTTAACAGAAACATCAGTAAACAGAAATTGTTTCTGAACAACGCCTTGCAAACAGTCTCTCTTTATAAACAGCCAGATTACTTTTCTGTATTTTTATAAAAAGCTGACTTCCACAGAACTCCTGCAAAATAACTTTTCGGGCCAAGGATGGAATTCAAAACAGTTCCTACCAAGACACTCTGTGCCTATGAACTTACAAGGTTACTGTACACGCTATCAGCTTGTTTTGCTGAAGTTATACGAGACATTTCAAACATAAGCCTTCCAACAAGTGCTGCTGTGCTGATTTAACCTGCTACATCTGGAATCATCCCCCAATAAAATATAGCTGGAAGCATACAGTACACTAACACTTTGCAGTGTATATTTTAGATATGTTCACAGGAAGTATAAAATAAAATGACCTATTTGTAGGATTCTCTCTACCACACAAAGTCACATTCCACACATTTTAAAGTTGAAGGCTTTAAAAATAGTCCAGTTAGTTTGTTTCTTGATGTTACTGAGCTTTCCAGTTTTACTGTGGGAATATGCTACGACACTCAGAAGTAAAATGAGATCAACCACATGAGCCAGCAGCTTGCAAGCACCTCTGTTCACGCAAACATATAGGATATATGCATATGCCTCCATTCATGCAAACATATAGGGAATACACAAGACACTCAGAAGTAAAATGAGATCAATCACATGAGCCAGCAGCTTGCATAAGCCTCCATTCACGCAACCATACGGGATGCTGCCGGAGAGGCCACGTGCAATCCCAGAGATGGAGGCGCAAACATCTGCCTCTGCCGCAGCCGCTGGTGGGCCCGAGCTGCCCCACCTTTGCCATACGGCCGCTCTCGCAACCCGTATTTCAGACAACACAAAACTCACAGGATTCGCACCGTTCTGCTGCCTGCAGACGTCGTCCTGTCCTGGGAGCATCGCTAAAACCCCCAGATGCTCATTTTGCAAAGCACAGGCGCAACTGTTTCCGATTAATTACAATGCATAGTTTTCCAGACATCTGTATGCAGCATATACTTAAATGATTCATCAGAAATACTGATCAGAAATACTAATGCATTTTTGAGAAGTGAGTTCTAAAATAAAGAAAAATAAAGACATTTTCTTTTTTCTTTTTTTCCTATTTCCTATACCACTGGACATTGTAACTCGAAACTTAAGTCCAATGCTTTTGAGGAAAAAAGCCCAGTTATTGTTCTGTGCAGGTTACAGTGAGTAGTTTAAATTTATTATTTCTAACAGGGGTGCTAAAAGCTCTATTACAAGGTCCCAAGTTTCCTTATAGACTGCATCTTCAAAGCTAACTGTAGATGAATAAGCCACAGTCATTAGGGGTTAATGTTATGCATAAACAAGAAATTAAAACCTGACTCTTGTTTAGACTGGTTACAAGAAAGAACATTTTTCAGCTCTGTTGTAGATTAGAAACACAATATAAACAACAGTAGAAACTTCATGCTGATGTTTTCCTAGTTTGGGATCACAAGAGTAGAAGAAAAAAAAGTATACCATAAGGCTAACATCAGCCAGCAAGTAAGAAAAGGCACCTGTTATTTAAGTGAGAAAGATGTTATGAAAATACTGTCAGTGAAAACAATTGAAAGGACAAACTTTAAGCTCTTTGAAAATCCTGCCTTCCTTTCCCTATAGTGACACTGACAATTTCAAGCTCACAAACTGGAACAGCTGAGATACAAGAATTAATCACAGAACAGGCAGCGGGTTGGCTGGGTTTTGATTAGCACAAGATTCTCTGCTTTCACTAGGATGTTAGGACATCGGGCCAGACTAATTCAGAGAGCAAGTAATATCCTATGTACCGTTTCTAAAGTCAGGTCCAGCAGGGAGGCAGGAGGGCCAGGCGTGCAGAGCGGGGGCAGGACGATGGAGAGCGAGCTCTGGCACCGCTCCTGCCTGGCTGCGGGTGGGAGCTTTGACATCCCGCTCCCTTTCACAGCCCTGTGTCCTCCTCTCTGCTCCTCACCCCCAGGTCACAGAGAAAACTTAGATGGCACAACTGCGTCTGTGAGGAGCATGAAAAAAAAAGGCATACCCACTAGCTGACAGAGCTATGTCAGCAAAATACCTGGTATAGATACAGCTATACCAACAAAATTGAGCCGCATTTGGCAGCAGAGCTTCCTCTAGTATGGCTTTCCCTTTGTATGCATGGGGACATAATTATGGAGGTAAATACACCATGAAAAAAAAACAAATGCACGAACCAGGAAAAAGCAGCCTCTCTTAGTCAGCAATCATGGAAATAATGTCAGTTTGCGTCACTTTGAGAACAGGGATAATCCAGAAGGATGGGGCAGCGAGATAGGCTATGAATTCACACAGCAATGCAAGACTGCCAAGGCCTGGCAGTGCATGAGGAGGTGCCACCACATTTTTAAGCAGAAAGGGTCACCAATCTCGGTGCCTTCCTGCTCTCCCCTGATACAGCCTGACCCCTTACTGTAGACACTCTTGACCCAAAGGGGCTGTGGAGCACAGAAAGATGATCAGCACTGCTGCTACTCAAACTGCCCCGAGGCATCAGCTGGAGACACCAGAAAGTGCTGTGCAGCAATGGACCAGAGAACAAGGGATACCAAAATAAGACTGGTTTTTGTCTCCTGCCAGGATTTCTGTAAGAAAGGAAATTAACATCTGCCTCGGGTTTTGTTGTTGGTTTTTTTTTTAAGCAAAAATACGAAATGATGGCTGTGCTGAAGCAAACTGCCCAGGATATGTCTTGGGGGAAGAAAAAGAACAGCACCAATGTTAGCTTTCACAGAACACATGCCAAAAGCTCTCCAGAGTATGTTTCAGATTGTCTTTCCAAGTGTGGATCTCTGGTTATGTGTCTTCTCTCCAGTATGTTTCCCTTGCTATTGGGGCTGCGGCAGTTATCCAAGAGCTGAACAGGAGGATGAAACAGTCAGCACGAGGGCTGCAAGACCCTGAGGGCTCCAGGCCGCAATAATTCATTTGGCAGAGCTGCCCTCATCTGTAGACATCAGACTTCCAGATCAGTAACCAGGATTAAACCACTGAAAACACAGACAGTATTGCATTGCCAATCAGCAAAGAAATAAAACATTCTGGGCAATATTTCATATGCCTACACACACGCTTTTAGGAATCAATGTGTTCGGTTATAACTTTTTTTAATGCAAGATAGCTCACAATACTTCCTGTGGCTCATTGAGATATTAATGTTATCAGTCACAGTGAAATCCACGGGAACGGCAGGGAACGGCAGGGAACGGCAGGGAACGGCAGGGAACGGCAGGGAACGGCAGGGAACGGCAGGGAACGGCAGGGAACGGCAAAAAATAAAAACCAAACCAAAAGCAGTTTTGAGTTGTGAGTGACAGGCTCCTTGGAATAATGTCAGTTCACCACCAAATATCAGCCACTGAACAACCATGGAAAACTGTGAAGCCACACCCAGACAAGTCAGCCAGAGGGTGGTGGAAAACCAGAAAATTTAGGTTAAACACCAAACTCTGCTCCAGGGAACACTTACATGAGAAGACCAAAAAGAAAGA
>VXBL01001085.1:118900-141783 GCA_013400195.1 Aramus guarauna
CAAAAAGAAAGAATGCTACTGGGATTGCTTGATATCTGCTTTTGGTTTGTTTGGTTGTTTTTTTGTTGGGTTGTTTTTTGTCCTTGTAAACTGGACCCCTAGTTACCAAAAGAGACTAGAAAAGACATCGCTTCTGAAAGTAGAAGCAGTATTTTTGGAAGAAAATGTGCAGGACAATTTCTACCCTCTCTCAGCCTTGACTTTCATAAAATGAAGAAAAACAAAGTACAAAAAAACCAAATAAAGATTCCAAGAGAGTTAGAAAAACATCATCCATTACTGCTGCAGAAAAATTCTCAAACAGCAAAATACATCTCAAAACATTATTTTGGGAACTCCATCAGCAAAAAAAAAAAAAAAAAAAAAAAGGAGAAAAGAAAAAAATTAACAGTGGGAATAAAATGTTAGGAAGCAGCCTCTTCAAAAAACAACAACTCTGAGGTCAGAACATCATTAACCAATAATAAGAGAGATGACAAATGCATCACTGTTTTCAAAAGGGAAGCTGAGATATAGTCAGAATTAAATTATGATTCATCTTCTCCAGCACAGAAAAGTTTACTAGAACATGTGAAGCACCAAAAAAGCACTTCTTAATAGCAATTGTTCATCTCACAGCCTGCTTCCAAAAGCCTGGAGTTTAAATCCTCTATGTTAGCTCTGTCA
Organism: Aramus guarauna; assembly: GCA_013400195.1. Lineage (NCBI taxonomy): Eukaryota > Metazoa > Chordata > Aves > Gruiformes > Aramidae > Aramus > Aramus guarauna. Next base: position 119,567 of record VXBL01001085.1, read on the forward strand.
ACAACACTGAAGGTCAGAGGTGGACGTTCCTTCTCATACTAAAGTCTTTATGCAACACCGGCCATTTATTTCCTATCACCTACCAAGCAGAATGATCTACACTTAAATACATAAAAGATGTTACCATCATGGTCTTTACTAGTCATTCCTTCATTTGGAAAATTTATTTTTCCATATACCTGTACTTTGCTGCATGTGAATGAGCAGACATCATTGGCATGTTGTCTCCAGCGGGCATGCACTTTGGAAGCGTCAAGGGAAAGAACAACGTCAATATTTTGTAAAAAGTTACTTTTGCCACTGTCATCTAGTCCTAGCATTTGCTTTACTGTATAGAAGATCCAACATTTCTTACTGAAAGAATGCATCTGTAGGAGGTTATGGCCAACATCAACACATACATATCTGAAAATCAGCGTTAACAGTGCTTTTAAAGAGCTGAGCATATGCAAGTGCAAAAACATTGCAGGTATGTCACACATATCCACCAAGTTTTACGACACTGTTACTGTTTCATTCCCATATATTACCATGAGGTTACACGTAACAGCTACAACTGTTTGGGGACCCGGAAATGATGCCGTGTGGTGACTACGCATTGCTTATTTAAGCATAATGTTTGCAGCACCAGAGCAGATTAAAGGCATAACATTTCTCCCTCCTTCCTACAGCTACAGCAAGACAGAGCTAAAGCTGCCTTGGTGCCTCAACTCTCTAACAGTCTGTAATTTTCAGAAAGAGAAAGGATTAACTGGTTCTGGGTTTGCGGAGCGCCTGGTACACAAGGTCCTGATTAGGGCTGGCTTTGTTAGAGAAAACAACAATTTAGGAAGGAAAGTGGTTTACGGAAACACCTTGGGTCAATTCAGTTTTGCTTTAAACACAGCCCAGCCTCTGCCAGTCAGCTGGATGCCCGCTGGCCCCTGCCTCAGCACTGCCGGCCCCCCTGGGCCACAACGGGGGGGCGTGGGGTGCCTTCGGCCTCGCCCCAGCTGCTGTGGGCTGCCCACAGCCCCTGCCTGGTCCCCGAGGCTGAGCCCCCCCCAGCACCGTGCTCCCCCCTCACCGTGCCTGCTCTGCGCGGAGCCGGAACTGGGGGACAGCAACTGTCAGAATACTGAAAGTTGTGACTCAACTTCTGATCAGAAGAAAACCCAAATTCCAGTCATCCAAAGTGCTTACATAAAGTGAACTGAAGACCTGAAAATGTATTTTGTTATTATAGTTCCTTCATATATAGTTCACACAAATTTAATATCCCCCAACTTATAGAGATCAAGAAGGAAAACAGAGAACTGACCATCAGAAAAAGGATGGAGAGAACTATTTTTGAATGTAAGATATTCACAAAGGAAACATTGTTAAGTTCTCCACTTTACAAATACGGTTTTAAAAAAAGTTTTGTTACCGAGGCCAAGACCTTATATTGGCTTGGACTTTGCTCCAGTTTTACATTAGCACAGATTTCGCCCTCTCTTCTGCATACAGGTAAACACTATTGCTTTTATTTCACTGAAATGTGCAACCAGATCTTATCTACAGTCCAGTTTTCAAGCTTTAGTTTACCAGGAATAAAGAGTTAGCTAATGCCCTAATACAGTGGCTGTATTAATATTGTGATCAGACGGAGCCTGACTTTTGGCAGAGGCATCAGCGCAGAGGTGGCTAGCGATGGGCAGGCGCAGACAGAGGAGGGAGATCTGTGTTTGGACCAAGCCAAATTCTGTCATTGCCTCCAACACAGCACAGTGGTAGACACTGGTTCGGGATGAGCAGCTGAAGGATCCTGATGCAACACCACTTGCTGCCCTGCTGCAAAGAAAACCCAAATTGGCAGAAACACCCGTAAAGACCACATAGTACCTTTCAGCTTTGTAAAGCATTGAGGTGGGGGAAAGAAAAGAATAAAGAACTTCAGATGTCCTGTTGGACACTTTTTGCTCCTCAGCTTTTCTTTCCAGCCGGGACTTTTTTTTTTTTTTAAGATACGTGAATATTTTTAATTTTTCTCCCCCCAAACAGTTGCTTGGATTATGAAACAGAACGAGCAAGCAATAAACTGCATAAAGCAAAGAAAAGCAATTATATTTTCTGAAGTAAAAGCTGAATTATGATGCATGTAAAATTGCAGTATTTCCCCTTGCAATTTTGAACTGAAGTTAAAACCAGGTTCTTCAGTACGTGCTGCACCCACAGGTATGTGATCACAATTGAGTTTCAGGTATTGTGCAGTTATTGCATGGAGAGAAGAAAAAAAAGAAGAAAAAAGGCATACACCAGAACTTTTGGACAGTTCCAGGTCCAAATGGATACAACTTGCATAGTATGAGCTCACCCCCTCAAAAAAAAGTGAGTCAACATGCAAACTAAACCTCAAATGAAAATCTGGAGAGGAAGAAGTATGGAACAACTTTAAAGGGAACTTGTATCAGCTCTAGAAGCAAAATTTTCAAGGAACAGTGCTTCCTTTTGCATGTGAGTCACACTACAGGCAGATACTACTTAGAAGAAAATCTCAAACCAATAGCCAAGGGGGGGAGGGGGGAGAGAAAGAAGAAAATGTAAAATCCCAGCAGCATGAAAAAAGCTTGTATAGCAGTCAAGAGATATCCATAATGCATTTCTAAATCAGATGTCTATATGAAAGGGAGCTGGGAAGTTACTGAGGCAGTCAGAGAATCAGTCCATTTCTTTAAGGTTCAGCATGGGAGTTTTTACCCCGCCTTCATTCCTGCCAAGCACAGATCACTATGAGATACATTACGTTCAAATACTCCAGAACCTCCCCTGTGCATAGCACAGATTATCACAGCAAAGGCTTTGAACGTCAGTCTCTCTGGTGGTGTTTCTGGTGCCTGGTGCAGCTAGGCAGGATGAGAGGGCTGTCAGACCTCATGTTTCTGTCAAAGCTAGACTGAGCCTGACTTCTCCATTGATGCTATCAACTTCAGAGAATTCCTTTCAAATGAGGTCCATCAGACATACTAATGTCTGCACCGAGGGAAAACGGGCCCCTTTCTAGCCAGATTAATCTGCTACCTTGAACTGCCACATTTAAAACCACACACATGCACCTCCAAGGATATGTTAGCGATTTGGCTTGTGAGCACGTATCCCAGGGCTCCTGCTGCCACTAATAATGTGGAGCCTTTCATGAAAAACTCTTTTGCTGTATTTCATACAATGGTTTATCTCTGCTCCATGATCCAAAGTCCTCCTCACCCCACCACATATAGCTGGGGCTCTTCCACCTCTGCCCACTGCTGACCACCAGACCAGCAGAAAAGTTCAAAAGACTTCGCAATGAAGTGTGTGCTTACCAGGTGCCCTAACGCAGCAAGTCAATGACACCCAGAACAGTTTATTCCTCACTTTCTACTATTGATATGATAGGATTCTTCAATTACTAGCTTATTTTTTCACTGTAACAAAAAATGCCATACGTTTGCTTAAAAGAAAGAAACTAAAAACAGTGTAAAGAGTTTTATGTTAAAAATGTTAAGTTACATGAGCAGCCACTACAATCTCTCCTCTTGTCATCCGTAGGGTGTGCATGTGAAATGCCGCTTTGACTGTATGAATTGGCTCTGAGAGAGATTGCTAGAAAAAAGTGCAGAAGGCAGCACTTCATTGGACTCCTAATATCCAATGTATCAATTAATTATGAATCAAACTTTACGAAGCATATTTCTCCAAGCCATCTTGGCAGGCAGTGTACGGCAACACGTGACCAGTTCACCGCGGTGTTTCCAGGTCAGACTATATCCTAAATGGGTCAGTGCAACATCAGGCAGAGAGCACCCTCCTTTTCTAAAAGCAGAAGCTGACAGCTTTGCACAGGGCCCTCACGGCCCATCTTCTTGCAGTTGGGGCAGCTGTACCTACTTGGTTACTCCTTTTACCTCATGGCAGACCTTTACTGGCAGGGCCACCCCAGAACAGCCACGTCTCATAGTGCTCCAGCAAAGGTCTATTAATCATCAGCGGGTTAAAAGGTCAGATTAGTAAATCTGCTTAAGGCACACGCCCGACAGACGGAGGCAAGGACCTCAACCCAGGACGTTCAGCGCAGCCAGGGCTGATAGAGCGCAACTAAAATACAATTTTGAAATGCCAGAGCAGGCAGAGGAAGAGCGCTGCGCTGGCAGGCGCTACCTTCACAGAGTAAAGGGTCCGCACAGGCTCCGACAGCCTGCTGTAACCTTATAGGCACAGATACTTCATGCGCCAAGAAATACAACAAACCCAACGTGCTTATATTTCCCAGACAGAAAACCCAGATTACTAGCAACAGTTACAAACACTATTACCACAGGAGTCCCCAAATTGATTTCTCTATATTGTTGCCTACATCCTGTTTTTTGATCCCTATGAGGCTGCACACCAGCGCATCTCACAGCTTAAAGCTGAAAATTTACTGCTGGAATTTTAATCAAAAGCAATAGCAACTTAACCTAGATTATAGGCTTAGAAGAGAGAAAAAGTAGCTGAAGGCAAAAAAACAGAGCGCAACTAAAATACAATTTTGGTGGAAGAAAAAAAGAGAAACCTTTGGCCTGAGTCTCACTGCCACTTGTGACACTTCTTACAAAAATCCGTGACTATTTTGTAAATGACATCGACCAAAACCTTCAAGTCACACTATCTTGAATGAAACTTTTAAACTTGCTATATAGCAAAAAGCTCAGCCGTTTCCACCTCCCTTTAGCATTGGCAAGGTTATCATTACACTGTGGCACTGCTGTAAAACAAATCCAGTCATCTACAATTGCACCACAGAGAAGATGGCTCTGCTGAAAACAGGGGAGGGACTGCATCTGCTGGGGTGTGCCAAGCGAAACTCATCAGCATCACAGCACATGACTAAGCGTGTATTTGGGTACGTCAATACTCAACTACCAATTTGAAAATAAAGGTAGTATCTTCTGATCTCCCCCTCTCCCCAAATCTGTAAATATGGGAAAAGACAGAAGACAGCAAATGAAGTTTAAGAAACCTTAACAAGAGCCCAACACACCACAAGATATGAAACAACTATTCACACAGGATAATGACTGTTAATATTCTATTTAAGATTAAAATGTATCAGGTAAGAAATATTAGAAATTAGGATCCTATTTCCAAAAATAGAAAGGTGACTGCAGATACACTTGACAGAGACTATTCATGTGCATACAGACCTGCGAGGTAAATAAATATTTAATTACATGTTGCCTTTTTTGCTTAATTCTAATTGTGAGAGGTAATTACTTATGTTGTCAATACTAGTTTCTAATGACTGAGGCCAGAACAATCAGTTAGATTTCATTTTAAATTCCCCAGACCTGGTAGAAAAGCAGAAAGCTCTCTCTCTTCTGGATATCTTCCCCCCAAGAAAACAGAATAATCATTAAAATCATAATGGAATCATCAGCCAAAGGAAGAAAATACCATTTGGCTTCACTTCCCCCTCCAAAACTAAAAAAAACACACATTAATTTCAGCCCTGCACCTGGCATAATATCCCAGGAAAATATCAGACAACAAATGAAACCCATAAGGAAAGTAGAAAATTTGGATTCAAAACATGAGGTGCTTCTTAGTATGACAAGGGTGTATTTTTCATATTAGAGAAACAGCCATTAAAAATGAATGCAACGAAGGCTTCATGAACTCAGAAGCACTGATCACAACCTTACAAAGTCTGTTGATACCTAGTAGGAAAGTCAGATGAAGTTTGCTTCCTACTGTGTAGAAGTATTGATAATTCTCTCACACGCATTTTCAATAAAATTTGCACGCGGGTTGGCATATTAGCTACGTGACAGCTGATTAGGCAGGCAGATGAGGAAAGCCTTGCTGTTCTTTGCTTGTCTGTATGTCACTTCAGTAGAGCAAATAAAACTGAGAAGTAGTGGTTCACAGTCTCTTTGTGCACGAGAACTGTTAGAGTGAAAAAACTGTGACACATCAATATTTACTTCTAAATTAAATCTTGTATGCAAGTGCAGACCTGCTACACTATATATGCAATTCCTTTATTTATCTCAGAAATTAGTGAAGTAAAAGTGACACTTAAATAATTATACAGCTATTTTCTAGAAGCCAGTGTTTGTAGTTATATGGGCTTGAGATTTCAAACGAGGCAGATGACCTTAGGAACATGTATCCTACTAAGTTCTGGGTCAGTTATGTCCTGGTGAATGTTTTACCTGGCAAAGAACCCACAAAGCTTTACCTCAAAGGGCAAGAGAGTTTCATATTGACATTACTTTGTAGAACTACCTGCTTTACCTGACCATCTGAAGGATGCAAACAAATGCCCCGTTAGAAAAATCTGAGTCAAGAAACTCTGTCAAACACAGAAATAAATCATTTGTGTATTTTGTTGAATGTCAGGTTGAACTTTGGATTTACCTTTGTAAGAGGAAAGCGTTGTGAGCAACACACAAAAGTGTCTCGCCTTGCTCTGAAGTAGCCACATAATTCCTTTTGTTCTGTACTAATGCATCATAAATATAAAATAAATAAGACAAACATTTGATTCCATAACTGAGCTTGAAGATGCTTCCACACACAAGTTACTAATAATATCAATCCATTAAGTCAGATAGTAGCTAAAGAAGTAGCTACATACAGGTTTTGTGGTATATATTTAAATGCATGCATAAAAAAGGCCTCAAGATATTATCAAGCATTTGTCATGGAACAGCATTAGAAATATTGCTGGAGCCCTCTACATGCATGCATGCATTCAGGAAACAATCACAACTCCTTCCTCAGTAAAAAAGAAAACAGAGAGAAGGGAACTAACCCTGCCCTTTGCATTTTTGGATAAGGCAAGTGTAAGATAAAGACCTTGTGGATCTCCTTTCCCACATAACTACACAGAGTAAAACCCCATTGTGGGGTTTCATTCCCAGATCAGAAGGAAACCCAGACAGAAATCCTCTCCCTGAGCAAGGGGCCAGCATCCACTCGTGGTACCCACACCCAGGCCTCTGCCACGCTCCCGGTGCCTGACACAGCTCCTCCTTCCTGCGCCAGCACTTGCTGCCTCCTCTCCCAAAGCCATCTCCCTCATCGGGCTGCTGTCAGCCCCACGATACCCCAACTCTTCAGTGAGACAAAACGTGCTGAACTGCTGGAGGTCAGCATCCTGCTGAGTCCACCTCCAGGGGACAAGTGGTGCTCCCGAAGGAATAAAGCCATTCCCCTCTGTATGCTATTCTATATTTATCTTGAAAATTGATTTGTGAAGTATTAATTAAAATTACTCTGCAGAGGGTACTACAGGCAATTCTTTTTCCCCACAACATGCACAAAGCAGGTTGGCCTAGTGCATATTAACCTATTTTCCTGTTCGCTTATCTAAACATCAAAGTTACAAGTAAGATGCGGCTGACCTGTAGCACTGGTTGTGTCTTACAGTACCGTACAGAGTAGCTCTGCAGTATGTGCTGGGGAGTATTACATTACTCATCACCCCCCCACTGCAGTTTCAGCTCAGATACCTAGTCCCAAATATATACCAGGTACCCAGGACAAGACCCTGCGCTTCATTAAATATTTGGCACATTGTCTCAAATTACCTTTGACACACCGGGTTATTTATACATTATGGCACATTGCATGCCGCTGCAACAAGATAGCATCACACAATACTGTATGTCAGGAATGCAGGCAACAGATTTAAACCAATCCCCGCTCCAAGACACTTTTACTAGGAAGCCGGTCACAAACTGAGTAATATCCGTTTTATGCACTGAAAAATGTATGCTATTCATTTCCAGGAAATAAAGTAAACCACCCTAATCCTTCTTCCTTCTCACATACACCCCCATCAGAACAACAGAAAGATGGTTTCTTTTGTCTCCACAGGTTCACTGTTGAGATGTAGTTAGTTCATTATGCCAGTCTTGTTCTTCCTAAAGCATTTGCTAGGACACCTGACGTTGACTTGGTGCAAGGGAGTAATTAAAGCAAGAGGTATTTGGTTACATCCACTGAATGCAGTTTTGAACATGCACCAATAGCTCATATTTATGGAGCTCGTTTCCAAGCCTTAAATATGTGCACATTTCTGATATTCATTCAGCCACATTAATGTTCTGAACACGAATACTGTACAGAGGGGTGTCAGCTGTTGCTTTTAAAAAAATCCATAGATAGAAGTGGGAGGAACCTACATCCGCATTCATCTTATGAAGCAAAACTGAAATCTGAAAAATGGTTCTCGATTTCAGTATTCTTCTGCCCGTACAGCCGTACAATTACTTCAAGAATTTTCTGAATTGATAGAAACAGTTGGTTGCACAGGTTGGAACCACAGGAATCCTTAGCGCTCAGTGAAAGGGGAAAACCAAACACTGGGCAGAAGGCTAGGGGTCTGGATCTGAAAGAGAACTCATTCTCATAAACTACCCAACCCCAAATATCACATTTCATCAGCAGTTCCTTCAGTCCAGCTAGGATGGAAATGAGACCTGAAGAAGTAAGTTCTCTTCTCAGGATGCTCATTCCTTTACAACCTCTAAAAGGAGAAAAGCAATGGAGATTCAAGTGTACAAGTATATACTGTGCCAGATCCACAGCTGGGGTGAAGCGACAATGACAATATTTAAAATAAATAAAATCAGCACTGACTATACACTTACTACCATGAAGTCAAGCCCAAGTACTTCCTGCTATACAAGCCCTGAACTTTCTTCTCGTCAGGTCAGATTGCTACTTAAAATTATTCCCCAGCTCAACACAAGGTGACACAGCATAAAGAAAATCCACAATAAACAGCCTGATAACAAGCATATACCATAGACGGTCCTGTAAGAGAAAAAGCTGATCTCATGAGTAAGCAGAAACCAAAACCTACCGACTACCTCGTAAAGTTCATTAAGGGTAATGTTTAACCAGAGGGGTTTTTCAGCTGGAAAGGCTGTCAGCAGAGAACATTGCATTGTGTTATGAATTTCTCCTTTGCTTTTAGCAACTGCCTGCAGAGACTGCACTTGTTTCTCTAAATCCTTCTGTGCTGCTCCCTGCGTGCACAAGTTTGGAGGCCAAGGGTATTGCACATCCCTAACACCACTAACAGATGGGACTCACCTCAGCCAATAACATAGATTATAGATATCGCAATATACTCTCATCCAATTACATGCAAAAAAGAATTCCATAATCTGCCAAACCTGTCTTCTCAAAGAGAGGAGAAAAAACATCTGCTTCTGTTCCACTTTCTGCTTTGCTTTTTTTAAAAAAATGCTAATAATTTTTTGCTGGACTCCATCAAATATGATTTGCACATGATACATTAGGAAAAAACATCTTGGAAGACGTAAAAGCCTTCAGTTGTCTAGTGGAGTTGCCTATTCAGGTTAGAAAATGTAAAAATATGTTATCTGAACCAAGTAGTCTTTTGATCTATGCATTTTCTGATGTATGCATTTTTTCAAAAATAACCAACATAAAATACACAAAAGAGTTAAGATAAGTGATTGAATTACCAAAGACTATTTAAAGTTTATTACAAAACATGGCCACACATCCCAACAAAAATTTCACATGGCTTTGGAAATTCTATTTTGATGCTTGGCTATGGCAGTTACACAGAAGGATAAACTGTAACACCCCCTTGGGCATTACTACAGTCTACACAGGCAATAAGCTGCAAGCTTAAAAGGTCTGAGAAGGATTTATTGTGGACTAATGGATCCAAAGAACCTGCTTTTTAAGAAGCCAAAACCGCACAACACACACTTACAGTGTCAGGCACAGTAATTTTAAAAACTGAATTGGTAATATCCACTTGGCTGAACATAGCAAGTAGAGAAACTGATAGCATTGTTTGTCCAGAGCAATGCAGATGAGATGCCAGTGACAAGAACAGAAGTTTAAATCTAATCCACGTAGTCCCATCACACAACTTAGCAAGTCATCTGCCTGAAGGAGTCGGGCCCCAAATAGGAAGCTTTTGGAGACCAGATAACAACATGTGGCAGGGTCCAGAAACAGACAGACAGGCAGGTGATCTCAAGACCCATGGGTTGTCTTCAGAATTATTCCGTCCTCAACAGGTCTTACCATCACAACTCTAGAAGGAAAAAAGCAAGAAGAAATGAACCCAAGTTCAGGCTCTCCTCCTAGTCACACCAGTGTTACTGGGACACTGAAACAAAAATAATCAGAACATGAACTGAATATAAACTAGGGCAGTAAGGTCTGTTATAATTTGTGTTGTGATAGGGTCTACCTTTCCCAACAAGGAACTGGACTTCTATTCCCTGTGTAGTAGATTGCTGACAAAAATTTGGAGGGGATAATAAAACAAAACAAAAAAGAAAAAACAAACTCCCTCAACTAAACAACAGTCCAGAGCAGGAAAAGGGGTTGATAGCACACGCAGCTCAGATTTAAGCACAAGTCAGAATTTTTTTCCTTTCATGGAACTAAGAGTCTAAATATGACTAAAGATCATTTTGGGGAAGTTTTTACATGCTTGTAAAATGTAACTATGCATAGATGAAAGAGTTATTCTTAGTCATCTTCTCCATGTCAAAAATAAACCCAGCAATTTCCAGAATGTGTCACAATACAATATTAACTATGTATCTGCACGGTCACTGAATCAGTGGACACTTAATAGCCTTAATTTAGAATATCTGTATTTTCTGGAAACGGTCTAATGTACCATGCTGGAATACCCCGAACTACTAATGCCACTTCTGAAGGAGTCAATTTGCAGCATAAACACCTCCAAAACTGGTCCTAACGATGAGCAAAGCGAACAGCGTGCCATCCCTTAGCAGCCAGGGTGCCAGACAAAGAGCAGAGGCTGCATTTTTCAAATTAATGGACTCCTCACACAGAAAGAGCTTGAAAAGAAAAGGTGCACCAAAGAAACAATTTGCTCACATATAAAATGCACACACTAAATGTATATTATACAGGTACACATGTATTATACAGATACACACATGCCAGGCTGCCTATACAGACATACAAAACAACTCCTCAGCCTTCCTGTAGCTCGTTGGCTCCAGATACAACATGCGAGCTAGCTGAGAAAACAGAAAAACCGTACAGGGAGGCAGACCTCAATTTTGGTCATCTGAAATTGTCTTCATTTTAAGGGAATCAAAACACACCATGCCCCTAAAAAGCAAAGCCTCTTCCACTAGAGAACAGAAATTTTCTGCTGATGCTAGGGGAATCAAACTGAGACGAAGGACTCCTGAGGAACAGATACACGTTACCAAGGACTCACAACAAATGTTAAAGCCATGTGGAAGAGTCCCAATGGGAAATATATAGCATTTGAAAGTTTTCCCTTGAGTTTTCAAGATGCTAATTATAAAATACCAGAGCAGTGAGACAGCTGGAGCAGATACAAGGTACGTGCTAAAAGAGGTGAAAGACTTAAAGCATACACATGGAGAAATCGGATAGCAATCACCTCTCTTGTTTTATGGTTTCTTACACTTACAGAACATCTCCAGCCAAAAAATAGGCTCTCTCATCTCCACAAGGAATGGGACATAGACAACAGACAAGAAAACTCTGCTTCAGAATATCTTTGAAAAAAAACAAAATCTTTTCAGATCATACTTACTTCTAGATTCTAGACAAAACTGAAGAAAACTTGACCTCATCACAAACAGCAGTGCAACCACCACCATATTTTAGTGCTGTGCATCTTTAGGGCAGCCTTAAAGCAACTAAGAATAACACACACACACACAAAAAAAACCGCAAACCAAAACAAAAAGAAGCTCATAGTTTCAAACAGAGATCACTTCTCATTTCTGTATACTTAACTGGTTTGCTAAGAATTCACCTAGTTTTAGAAATAGGGCAGGATAAGTCACATCACTTGCTGCAGGCCACATGATGAGAGGAACTTGGATGCAACATCCTTCAGCTTCCTATCAGAACTTCATTTCTCCACCACGCAGTATATGCTGCATCTCCAATATCTTTTTTTAGTACTATGAGAACAGCACTAACCAATTTCAAGCAGCAGTTTAAAACCTTTATTTGACAGGTCTATTTAACGCAGAGGGTAATACAAGTTTTGCAGCAACAATCTTGAAAAAGAGAAGTGAATAAAATGCGTGGGACAAATGCACCTGGTATGCGGCTAGCCAGCCTCATCATAAAGCAGCCTCACAGCACACGACCTTGCAGTATGGAAAACCCAAGATGTAGGAAAAGGACTGAGAATTTCTCAACCCAAGGCTTTAGCTGAAAAACATCATCATGCCTGTGCTGTGAGTAGGTGTGTCCAGTCACACTAGCTGATTTATGGAATACTGATGTCTTCTGGATGGTGACCCCATCATATCAGCCCCGCGCTATTACCACTGCAGGCTCTGCTATCTGCCTGAGGAGGAGGCAGCAGTGATAAGGAGGAGGTGGGGTAAGGTTCAAGTCAGCGAACTAAAGTGGCTAATTACCACTTTGGACAGCAAGTAAAATGGTTACACTGATAAATGCGCTACTTGTATTCTGAAGACAACTTGTATTTTCAAGCAAAGAATTGTAAAATTGCTGTACATTTTTTCAAGCTTCTAAAGAAGTAAGACATGACAAAACTTGAGACTGAACACAAGATTCAGTCTGAGTAAGACTATGATCAAGGATGCGTTGAGTGTTAAATGAGTCAACATAGTTTTAAGAATTAAAACATTTACTGACCTCATAATACACAGATAAAAACTGTATAGTATCTCTAGAGTTAGGAGCATAAGTTTGCTGATGCTTCAGTACAGTATTTCAGAAGTACCTTTTTCAGATGCATCCGCCAGAAAGGATAAACCCCACTGCATTTAGAGAAATGCCCAGATAACTTCAAACTAAGCATACATGGACATACACTTACTTAGAGTGCTGTTGTAGATGATAACAGACATGAGTCCCACTTTGGCTATTGGATAATCTGTTTTCCACCCATGTAACACAATTAACAACCAATATAGAATGGTTAAATGAGGGAGGGAAGATGCTCTCTTTTCTCCCAGATCAAGGCACTTCATGAATATCAATTAGATGTTAATATCCCTAGTAGGCAAACGTGACAAGACTTATTAAGTCATTTTAAAGATTAGGACACTGAGTCACAGAGAGATTCACAACTTCCTCAAAACCAACAGCAGAGTCAGAGAAGGGGCAAGCTGCTCCCCAGCCAGGCCTGGCGGCACAAGAATGCACTGCTCCACTTTATTCCAAGACCTAGAGTCTCTAAGGAAAAAAACAAAACCAAAACCCACCACCAACAAAAAACCCCACAAACAAAACCAACCCAACCCCCCACACTTATATGAAGTTTCCTGCCCATGCCAACGCGCCTCACTTTTGACCTGCAGGGACCATCTTTAGATACAAGAATGCAGTTTGATTTCCACGCTCAGATCGCACTTTGGCTGAAAGTACCAGCACGGTTGCCAATTGTAAACGGTTTTTAAAGTCGACAGAGACCTCCAGATCTTTTGTGATAAGCTTGAGAGAGAACTTAAAACTTTTTGATACTGGTTCAACCCCATAAGCCTAGGGGCAAATAAATCTACACTCATCAGTCTTCAAGCCAAGCCACGGCCAAGTATCTGAATTCAAGTCACATGTTGAATTTACACATTAAAAACGGAGTGAACATGACAAGACAATTACTATCGCAGGTTAACACGTACTTCAAAGCACAAAGGAAAACCCAACAGATGCCATATTCAATTAGCCCGAAAGGTCAGCAGAGAAGGATGTTACGCTGATTAACACACTCATTAAGACGCGTCCAAACTAATAGCCCACTTCAGTGTCGTAACACATTCGGAGAGCATTCTGCTGTCTTAATCGCAGGGTACTTACGAAACTAAAGACTATTTTTACTCTTCCAGCGTCGCCCTCCGCCGCAGCACGAGAGCGAGCCCACGGAGTTACCCTTCGCTACCACAGACGCGCAGGGGCAGGTACAGCCCTCAGCTCTGAACGCGCCGCGGCCGGCACAACCCCAAGCCCGCCGAGCAAAGCCCAGCCCGTCGGGCGCAGCAAGCTGCCGCACGCCCCGCCGGCACCAGCCGCNGGCGCCCGTGCGCTTCGAGCAAGGTGCGCTTTCCCCGCCGCCCCTAGTCATGACTTTATCTCCCCCCCCACGCCCCCTCCTGGCTTTTCGGAACCGGCCGTGCCCGGGGCCGCGTGGGTCCCGCAGCCCCGCCGGAGCTCACCTGCCGGCGCGGGTCCCCCGCTGCTGCTCCCCACGGAGATAGCGACGGGGCGGTGGAGAAGATGCCACCTGTAAATTGGGGAAGTGTGCGTCCGTGTGTGTCAGCACATCCGGCCGAGCGTGAAATAGGGAACTCAGATGATTTCTTTTATCTGTTTAGGTTCTGTGTTTGAGGAAGCGTAAAGGTCGTCGTGTATTCAGGAGATAGAAGAAGCTGTAGGTCACCAAGCAAATGGAAAACTGCTGGTAAGAAAGTTCAAGGTTGATAGGTAATGTAAATAACAGCACTTACACTACAACTCCTTGACTTTTATCAACAGTAACAACATCTAGCTAATGGCAGAAATAAAGGTTTATGAAAAAGGAAAGAACAAAGAAAAACAATTAGGATTCACTTAACTGCTGCAACAGGGAAGGTAAAATGCTCTGCAGCTAAAGCTCATATCTACTAACCAAAAGGCTTGATAAAACCCTCAGCAGGCCTACTTTTAGGTAACTTAAAACATTCATAAATATTTTGACATGTGCCACACAGACACTATACCTGAAGTGACCTTAAAGAAGGCTGTGCAGAAAAAGGGAGCAGGACCCCAGCCTGCCATGACATGAGCTACCTGACCTTGCCTGCTCTGAGCCAAATTTAAAGCTGCTTTGGATAACATGGAGAAAAACAAGTGTGAATGTGGCCCTATTTATCCATGCACAGCTGAATGTAACACAATCTCTAATAAGCCAAGCATATAACCAACTCTCTAAAATAATTTGTTGACCTCAAGGTAAGCATTTTGTTGTGAAAAATACGCCTCATTTGGGTGGAAATGTGTTTTCTAGCTTCTTGCATCGTGCTTGGCCAAACCCAAGTTTTACTCAATCATTAACTTTTGAATTGCAGTATGTTTATCTGCTTATTTAACTTTAGGAGATTAAACGTACATTTTTCTCAAAGTGATAAAAGCTAGAATACAGAAATAAAGGTATGTACCATTTCCCTGTTATCTAAAACACTACCTTCTTTAGCAGCCTTGAGGAAGGCAAGAGCAAGGAATGAGAAAATGCTCTTGGCAAACTTCCAGCAGAAGTGATCTGTAGTGAGCAAAGGGGGATGTATTTATGAAAGAAGTAATATCTGTATGATTTGTACAAACTCTTCCTAGTTTCAGTCCAACATTGAGAGCCACATGAAAGCAAGATTCCTCCACAGAGAAGCCAGAAAATACAGTCAGAAATAATTTATCCCCTCCTGGGAAATATTTCAAAACTTCCTTCTTTAGCAAAGATATTCCTTTTTGGTTAGGAAAAATGCTTATAGTATAGGCCTCCCATGTCTCTTCACCTTTAGCAGCTGTCCTCCTCCCTCCACTCCTCTCAGAAAAAGTTAGTAAGTCCATAAAAAGATAACCGCCTGCCAAGTCCTTCTAAAAAATTTATGCGCTCCTTGTAAAAGGGAGACATGTCAGGGGCTGCATGAAGACCACCAGGGACCTTGCTATTCTAATAACTATAACTAGTATATTTACTGATTGCCCTTAAATATTTGAGCTTTGAAAATGGCCAAAAGATGAATGTATATTTCACATTCACTAATCTTAACTGTTATCGTAACCATCTTTAAAAATTATGCTTCATTAGATGTTACTTAACCAGAATTAAGAAATTCTTTATTCACAGTCACACCTACCTCTCTCCAAAGGCAAACATAACTAAGATACAGTCTAATCACTCTGGCTAAGATGAACACACTTCAGTAAAGATTAGATTAATAAACGTTAATCAAGAACCACAAATTTGGCATTACACGTAGCTCTGTTGGCTACCCTAGCCCACCCTCCCTTATGTGAAGCGTGGGACACACAACCACAAAGGGAAAGAGCAATTTCCCTGGGTGCTGCGCAGCCTCCCCTTCCAGTGAGACCAAGTTCCTAACCCATTATTTTTAACAGTGCAGCTGCTTTGTAAATTTTTTTTTCTTCAGTCCTAGCCTGGTCTCCCCTGTTGAAAGCATAGGCAAAAGGAATAAGAATAGCCCTTCTGAAAACCAATCCAGCCTTATCAGCTAGTATAAAGCCATGCCTGCTAACTCCACTGGAGGATGTTCATCCCCTCACTGTGGCTGATTATGTAAAGCACTCCCTTCCCTGACATGTGCAAGCCTATCTATTCAAATTCTTGTAAATGTAATACTATCTACATATCCAACACAATAAAAGCTCTTCTTGTGGTATTTAAACAACCTGTCTGATCTTTTCTGATTAATTGTGGATTTCTTCAAAGTTAACCGAACTTTTTTATGCAAAAGAGACAGTCTTGTGGTTATGTTGCAGCCTGGGTCTCAGGAGACCATGCTGTACTCCCTCCTCCACCACTCATCTCCTTTATGAGTTTGAGAAGTCACACATACATGGTGTGTTATCAGTTCATGATGTACAGGGTTATGGTAAGAAGACTTCCTTACCTTATGGGGGGCTTATGACGGTGAAGCCCTCATATGAGTGTAAAACCTTGACATTCTACTCTATCGCATGAAAGGCCATTATGGGTAGCATGGGTATTTTCCAGCTCATGGTTGAAGGTTGTCATCATATTCGTCTTTGGTGAGAATCAGTAGTTAAATACAAATTTTCATATTCTCTTGCTTCAGTAATGCTTTTTTGTTTTAAATGAACACATAAAGCCATTAGAGTGGTTCTTTTAAAGGAATTTTGCTTTATAGATTGAGGAAAAGAAGATAGATCTAAGGAAAGGAAGCTGAATTCTTTATGTGGGAGCATATAATTTTCCTGGAGCCTGGAATAGCTGGATTTTCTTACCACATGTGCAGGAAATAGCCCTTCCTACCCGATCCTGAATGTATCACATAATACCCTTAGCATATAATGGAACTATTCTAGTGTGAGACACCTTCTGAGCAACATTCCTGATCAAGTTTCTAAACACATTAACAGATTTCTACATGTCTGTTGAGGAACAGGTCAAAACACTTTGGTTCATTGGTAAATAATGAATATTTAAACTGTTCTACAGGATCCTTGTTTCTTAATTAAAAAACAAACAAACAAACAAACAAACAAAACAAACCAAAAACAAAACAGCATGAAGTACCAACAAAACACACCTAGCTAATTTTCTAGCCTTCCTCCTACAGATGACTACAAGTTCATTTGTTAGGGAAGTTTGGGGATGGGTTCTTCGTGACCCTACCTTCCTCATATTAGCAATTTCTCATGCACTCGCTGCTTCTCCTGCAGTAACAGCAGTAGAGCTCCCCCACATTGGCACAGCACTGCCAGGATTTGTATTTGCCCTGTGTTGTCTCTGTCCTTTAAGAGGGCAAACTCTAACAAACAATCCTGCAGCACACCTGGCCAGTAACACATCCCCAGGTCAGTAATATTAGTCCTTCTTTCTTCAACACAAATATTCCAGTGTTTGGGTTTTGGCTGGGTGTGGGGTTTGTTTGTTTCTTTGTTTTGATTTGGGTTTTTGTGTTTGTTTCTCCCACCATATGTGAATATTTTCTCTGATATTTTTGACAAAAAGGAGATAGAGCTTGGCTGATGTGGTTTACTGACCCAAATGTAGGAAATTTCACTCTTTAGATCACATGTCTTTGCTGGTTAAATCTCCCTGAAGCTAAAAAGGATTTTTCTGATGTGAAATACACCAAATCCAAGCACAGGTAGATCTCTTGCTCCCAGTATCATTCAATATTAAGTGACTCCGTTCCTAAGACACTTTGATAACTGCAATCCCACACAGAGAGTACCCAGCTAGCCAGCACCAGCCTCTTCACAATCTTCATTTCATTAATACAAAATTTCCTTCTTTGAAGGCAGATGAGCCTCACACTCTCTAGGATACCTCTCATTTTAGCAAGGCATAAAATTATAATCCCATATTTATTCCTACAGCAGAGTCACATCTCAGTGTCATTTCACTTCATGTAAGGGATAATGTCAGCTTTGGTGATGTAATTGTAAATCATGGAAACATTTTTTGAGTTCTGAAAAGCAGCAATGAGAACCTGAAGAAGTTTGAAACTTCTCTTGGGGCACATATAATTTTGTAAGGTGTATTTGAATTTTGAGAAGACTTGACAGATAATGAAATACAGCGGACATTATGAAAGGTAGAATAAATCATTATTANACAGCGGACGTTATGAAAGGTAGAATAAATCATTATTATAAAGAGTTGGATTTTTTTTTCCTGTCCTTGTTGTAGCCAGTTTTTTAGTCATTTGTTAAAAGATTTAGTCTTCCACAGGGATATATTTGGATATTTTCCTTAAGGAATATCATAATTGCACTAAAAGTCTTCATTTTATTAGTTCTGAGTTCTCAGTGCCCTAAGGGCTTTATTCCATAGATATTTTGTGTTTTCATTTCTGACATTGGGGTTTGTGTGCTCAGATACAGTTTTGATTCTGTTTTGATTTGCAGGAGTCACTACCCTGAGAAATACATATGAGAGAATATTAAAGGCATAGAGCTACTTCTCCTGTTGAAATAAATGCCAACTTCTCACTGACTTCAGAGAGAAAAGGATCAAGTAATTAAACATTGTTTTGCATGGATTCCAATAGGCTTTGGATCAGACCTCATTTTCCTAGCTAGTACTTGCAGCTTTGCTGCTTCGGATTCTGCTGACAAATGACTCTCTGTAAAACTAACCGACCAAGCTCAGCAAAGCTGATAAGATTTCCTTCCTGCACTGCTGTGCTAACACCTTCCCTGAAAATGTACTCTGAGTTTGGTCATACTTGATTTCAGATTAAGACTTTGCAGAGCACAGCAAAAATTAAATGTCAGCTAAAGTGATAAAGAAATTTAAGTTAATGCACAGTCTTTCAAGCCAAATGATTCCAGGCTGCGTATAGCTGGTAAATAGATTCTGCTTTGTTAGGGTACTAAAACAACTGCATGAGGCGGTAACTGTCAGCTGCTTAAAGGATGTCACATTGCAAAATAGCTGGCTAGATTGCTTCAGATTGTATCAGGAGAAAAATATAGTGATCTGTGATTGAGATGTTGAGGAAATTTTGTGGGAAAAAAAACAACAAAAAACCCAAACATGACAAAAACAACACAAAAGACTTGTGTATTTAGCACACACTTTAAAAAGAGTTAAGAGTTCCTAGAATGTGACTGTCAGTGAATAAAGGGAACCTTCTGTAAATACAGAAGCTTAATACAAATTAACCATTCTGTATGTGTTGTCAGCAAGAACCTGAGATTACTTCCTGTCTGTGGGAAACCTGCTGTCAGAGACAAAGATCACTTTCCAGATGCTTTGATGTTAGCATATTACATCTTAGCAGAGACTTTATTTAATTAAATGTTATTTATGTTTTGTAGGTGTTACTGAACAAAGTCTTCCCTGAGTGTCATTAATGGAAGAATGACAGACAGTTCGAACCAGTGAGGACCATCATGATAAGTCCAACTGCAGAGATAGTGTCTGGTGATATTCTAGGGAAATTACTGTTTCTCAGACAGCTGAACACTCAGACATACTTGCCTAGCTCAAGGATGAAACCACAACACTTCTAATTGCCATGCTTCCAGTTTCACAGATTCTCATTCTTCATTTTTAAGTTAAACACTTCTAGTTAGTCTGTGCTATTGTAATTGTTTCTTTAATGAATATGACTCCATATGCATGAGCAAACCCATGTTAGAAGTTTAATGTTAAAGCTCTTTTTGCTCATTCTCAGGGAAGGAGGTACTTGGCAATTCCTGAGTTTACTTTGGGAGATTCTAGTGACTGATCGTTTACTGTGCTGCATTATGCTGTATTAGAGAAGAGATGATCTCGCTTCCCATACTTAGCCAGGAAGGAATGGCTAGGAAGATGTAGTCTTTTTTAAAAAATTATCTAACACAAATATTTCTAGCTTGCTCTATGGAGATAATAGAAAACAATCAGCAACCGCTGGGTATCAGTTTTGTCTGTTATACATTATTGTCTGTCTTGACAGCATAAAATAAATAAATTACATGTATTCAACCCCCCTTTGTTTAAAAAATAAGGTTGCTAAGAAACAAGAGTTATGCATGTTTAATGCCATTTACAATCAGCATTTATATAAAAACATGAAACGTAGCCATGATGCACTTGGAGACTATTACAGTGCAACTAAAATGCAAACTCATGGGCTGGGCAAAGAAGAAAAAGACATGTGACTTTTACTGTCACATCATAATTAGAACTCTGGCCAATGTATAATTCCAACTTATAAAGTTCCTTTCCGTGTTCTGGATTCTGTAGGAAATGTCAATTAATGTCACTGACATTTTTACTCTCATATTTACTCTGTCTTCAAGATAATGTTGACAGGGATTTCCAAAGGATACTGTCAATAAGAGTGGAATAGCTAAGGACCTATAGGTTCTACAGAAATTGTACATATGATGGTTCTATATAGTTCAGCAAGAAAAGTGTTGATGCGTATAAAATTTGGTTTATCTGTAGATTTGCATTTCAGTCTGATTCGTGTGTCTTACAAATATTTGCATATGTAAACTTTGTTTAAAAATACTCAGTTGTTGCCATGGTTCATGATGTAAGTGGTTATGCTCAATGAAATATGCATATTGACATTTTTCACTACTATGCTTATTGGTAAGAAAAAGTTTCATCCAGCCTCCTACCTTTCAGTGGAGTCAATCCTATGCTCAATTAAACCAATAACCAAAGTTTCTTCTGACCTCACTCAACTGCAAAAAACAAATGAACAAACAAAACCAGAGATATCTGTTAAAAGCAAGGATTCTGCAGTCCTCACCAGAGGCCAAACAGCAACACAACAGCTAAAGCTGAAGATATTCATGGCATTGATAGCCTGCCCACAGTACAGACAGAAAAGAGACTTTTTCCTAAACCTGGTGCTATAAAGTTGAGTTATAAGTCTCTAATCACTACCTTAACCTTAGGAAAATTATCCTCAGAAGTTTGGACTTCTTTCTGGGTAAAAATTACATCAGTGTTCTCAAACTGCTACTCAGGAATATGTTCTTGAAAGTTTAATTGCTTTATAACTGCCTCCTACAACTTCTTTTTTTTTTTATTTTATATCCAGCTACAGCAGCACTGAAGATTTCTCTTTCTTATCTGATCACATGAAAAAAAAGCAGCTTATTCCTGTTTCCATTCTTTCATCCCTGGCTTCTTAAATGGGGCCTAAAGCCATTTACCTCTTTAACGTTATGTGATAATTACGTTGTTTAAGCTTAGTCAACTTCAGTTTTCCCAGTTAAACTGGCCCCCTTCCAGCATTGTCAGTTTTCCATAAACCTATAGGAAAGAGCTCAGCCTTACGTAATGCCTCCGCTCCCAGAGGAACTCGGCATTGCTGTACGGACACAGGCCACGCACAGACGTCAGTGCCACCGAAACCCATCTGCCAAATTCAAAGTGGCTCAGGAGGACATAACTGCTTATGAGAGGGAAGACAAGTCCTACAGCCCACCCGGCACAGCAAAAGAAGTTTTACAGCAAGCATTTGACATGCTGAGACCACATGTGGAATAAGGCCGTGGTCATTCTCCTCCCTGCCATAAGCTTTGGAGATTTCAAAGATGTGGCAGGCAATTCTGTCCCCAGTGCTGCCTCCCCATGAGACGGCAGGCTCTGCAGCACCACGTTTCCTACCACCACTTGGCTATTGCCTTAGCTCTGGACAGAGAGCTGCCACCTCACAAACTGCCACCAGCTCCCAGGGTATCACTAAGGCTTGTTGGATTGCATCATTTCTTTTGCTTGGGTTTTCTTACTTCATGTGATCTCACTGGATCACAGCACAAGCAATATTGCCCTTGACAACCTGTACAATATTTTTATGAACTCTCTAATTTAGTATTTAAGCATGTCATGTTAGCAACTTTAAACAAACAAGTGTAGCCTAAAGAGAGACCTTTTCAGAGTTGCACCATCTGCCAATAGCTTTCCAGTCTCACTGCCAGCATAAAAAAAAAGGTATTCTTTAATTAAAAAAAAAAAAGGGGGGGGGGGGGGGGGGGTGGGCCCC